>APFE030472714.1:0-20992 GCA_000404065.3 Pinus taeda | reverse complement strand
AACACCACAACAATTGGAAATAGTAAAAGGGCTTTGTTACATAGTGGAAAGTAAAATTATGGCAACAAGGAAGTCTACACCTCACAACTACAAAGATGGAATTGTTTTTTCTCCTAGCCTTCCACAACCTACAAGGGTTACACCACAACAATTGGAAGAAAAAAGAGAAAAAGGGCTTTGTTATAATTGTGATAGCAAATGCACTAAGGGTCATAAGTGTGCTGAGAAGAAATTATTTTACATAGAGTATGAAGAGGAGGAAGAGAAGGATGAAGAAACTTCAAAAGAGGAGGATATATGCTAGGACCCAACCCCAGAGAAAGAAGAAATGAATCAGACCATATCTTGTAAAGCATTGGCAAGAATTACCACTCCTCAAACTCTCAAGATAGAAGGACATATCAAGAAGAAAAAGGTGCAAGAAGTGAAAGATCACATCGAGAAAGAAGAAATGAATCCAACCATATCTTGTAATTCATTGGTCAGAATTACCACTCCTCAAACTATCAAGATAGAAAGGCATATCAAGAAGAAAAATATTCAAGAAGTGAAGGATCACATCGAGCATCAAGAAATGAATCCGACCATATCTTGTAAAGGATTGGAAGAAATTACCACTCCTCAAACTCTTAAGATAGAAGGACATATCAAGAAGAAAAATGTTCAAGTAGTGAAAGATCACATCGAGCATCAACAACAAGTTCTCCAACTTTTAAAGGATAGCGCCACTTTGGTGCAAAATCGAATGAAACAACATGTAGATCAACATCGTAGTGAAAAATGTTTTGATGTAGTTGATTGGGTATTTTTACTGCTACAACTCAAGTAAGCTATTTATGAGAAGGAAACATTGGCAATACTACATGCACTTAAGAAATGGTGACCTTACCAAATGGGAAGACACTTCAAGGTAAAAATGGATCATGATAGTCTTAAATACTTTTTAGAACAACTATTATCTTTAGAAGAAAAAAAATGTGTCACAAATATGTTGGGTTATGACTTTGACATCATCTATAGAAAATGGAAGCAAAATTTTGTTGCAGATGCACTCTCAAGAAAGGATGAGGATGTGGAAGCATTTCTTTGTGCTATTTCTATTATCCAACCAGATTGGATAAACGAAGCAAGGGATGAATGGAAGAAGGATGAAGAAGTAATGCCACTTATTCAAAAGTTACAAAAGATCCCAATTCAAACAATATTGCCAAAAATTGAAGAGGAAGTAAAAATCATATTGGAACCTGGAGCAATCACAGAAACAAGAACCCAACAGCTACGAAATCGATCAATTTCAAAGTATCTCATCAAGTGAAAGAACTTACCCATTGAAGATTCCACAGGGGAGGACAAGAATTTTATACAGAAGCATCAAGAATTACTCAAGCGTTGAGGACAACACTTTTTGAAAGAGAGGGGCATGTTAGGCCCCTATACTACTAGTGTAACCCCATATTGTTATTAGTACAACCCCCTTATTATATTGATGTACTCATGTAGTGCCCATATTGTTACTATTGTGCCCCATAGAAGCCCACTATTGTTTTATGTGCCCTTAATTATTTTGTATTTTCGGCTTGATATTTTTGACCTTGGACTCTTATATTAGAAGGAAGTCTTTTCTTTGTGCATCCAAGAATTGTTCATTTGTGTAATGTAAAGGAGGTTGCCCCCTCGAAGAGGCTGAATTCTAAGGTGTTCAACTATATTTTCTATCTTTTTGTGAGCTGGTTTCATAACATTATGTGTTTATAAATCACACACACACACACACATATATAGAATGGGTCGAAGCCTTTATAAGCTCAGGAGACATAGTTGAACATATATCATATACGTTATACTAATATATGTATATGTATATATAGATGGTTGGGCCAAGCCTTCTTAAATCTCAGGGAGGATAGTGTGATGTGTGTACATATATGTATATAAAGTTGGATTGGGCCAAGGTTGAAATAAGGTTAATAGAGGTGGCATATCGCACATATGAAGGGAACTGTAACCAAGCGTTGGGGGCTGAGAAAGTGCCAAAATACACTTATTCTTGTGTTGCGGGGTTGGGAGTTCAAGACCTAGAGGAGATAGGAGGCTCGAGTCTTATATGCCATGTGATTAGGCGTTATGTTTGAATGTGGATGAATAGGAAATCAGAGCTATTAGATGTTAAGGGAGTATCATATGCCCACAAAATCCTGAAATAATTACCCCTGAGGTTTCGAAGGGAGGCTAGGATGGAATTCCAGGGATTTAATTGTCCGGACGACCTAGCATAGTGGGGATGTTTATCTAGCATTCGACATATCTTCACTAAGGACTCCATACATATTTTATAACTTGATATACGTGTTTAGCCAAGGAATGAAGGGTTTGGTGGGACCCATGACTAGCATGATAGGCGTTGTGGCTAGCAGCAACATGGCTATACCATACAAGCCAGGTGAAGGTTAATGTTAGTACGATGTCGTGACCTAGGGAAAGACATGTCATATCAACGATAAGGATGGGTGACGTTTCCCTAACGTTTAATCCCTAGCGGTATCCTATAGTAGTGGGTACAAAAGTCCCAATATTTTATTTCCAGGAGGACATGGCATAGTGGGCCTTGTGAACCATGACGTGTTGGAGCAAGGAGGAGCCTCATCACCTATCCATGCCAGCCTAGATATTTTGAAAGGAGTTCTGGTCACCTTGGTGGGTTGAATGTGTCGTGAGGGGAAAAGGCCAGGATGACATGGTAGGGCAAAGCCTCGAGCGTGCAATTGTAATAAGAAACTGGATGACACGTGAAGGGGTCCACAAAGGGTCCACATAACCCTAGAATTTCTTCCACAACTATTTTTCATGGAGTTTGGTGGAAGCTCGCTAAGATTTTATTCCCAGTGTGATATGGAATAAAGGGGTCCATGTCTGCATACTTCTTATATATTATGTACATATTTATTTTATATATTGGGCCTTGTGAATCATGTCACTAAACATGAACGGGTCAATAGATGGCATAATGTGACCTAGCATGATCGGGTTGATAACTACCATGTGGGATATGACATGGATTCCCATGTGTGCACCACGTGGGTGCCACATGGCAAGTTGGAAGACATTGCAAGACCTGATAGGTGAGATTTTAATCAGCCACATCTTTTGATGTGGGAGTCAAATTGAGAAAAAATTATATCGGTGAAAAGGTTTCAATGAGACAAACACAACGATGTCATCCATTTTATGTATCGAGGAATTTGAAAAAGATAAAAAATTTAGAACACATTTCCATAACTAAGAGGTCAGGTCATCAAAGTAACTGCCTCCTTCTACCCTTAATGGGGGCTAGGGATAGTAGGGGGTGTGTTATAGAGAGCTATTCGAGCTTTCAAGTTCAACAATTGGACTAGATGGGCTCTATCATATATAAAATTAAGATAAGGCCTGGCCCTAGATCTTAGGAGATCATATCAGGCCATAACACATGTGATATGCGTCAAAAAATGATTGTTGTGTAGATTAATCACATGCACTATTTGGTGTGTACTCACTATGATGTACATGTGCATGTATCATGGTACTAATAATTGATATTATTTCATTGATGTAATGTTGATGTGCTAGTTGAGGTATAATTTTGCAACTAGCTTTACATCAGTGGGTTTCCAACAACATGCCAATGTTATAATATCTATTAAGAATTTGAATTTTACTAAAATCTTACAAATATGTGTGTGTATGAAAACACATAACAAGGCAATAGAGGCCAAAAAGGAGATGAGGACAAGAATGGTGCAATATAGCACTGACTAATCATAACATGGATATGAAGAGAAAAGATTAGTTAACCAAAGAATATAGACAAATTATCCTGACTAGATGGATACACTAAGGAGTTTAAGAGCTACAATAAGAAGTTACAAAGATCACAATGAAAGGCTTGTTAGAGCACAGGAGAAACAAGTAGAAGTCAATGCAGTCATATTGAAAAGTATGTCAGGCTTACAAAGGCAAAGGAAACATGAGTTGGGGATTAGTCATAGGGGAAGGTAGAGCCCTTTAGGACAAGAATAAATAATTAATGGGGTAGATGGCATTGGATCCAAGAAAAGGCCCATACACTCAAGTGAGAACATAGTAAAGGGAAACACTCCATTGAGTACTTCGAAGATAAAGCAAGAACCCATGAGAAACAATATGAGGACACCCATTAAAGACATCACCATTATCATCATCATCATTGTAAAAGGATGGAAAAGGAATATTACAATAGGAATTTAAGAAAGTTAAACCCCCTACATTTTATGGTTAGGTAAAGAAAGTATAAGATTTTGAAGCATGGTTGTTGGGGATGAAAAAGTTGTTCATAGTTCATAACTACTTTGAGAATATGAAAGCAAAGGTGGCTGCCTTTAGTCTAAGAGGAACACATGATATATGGTGGGAATATTTAAAGAATGTAAAAGGCATAAGAGAAAATAAGCTGTCATGGAAAGTATTTGAGGAATACTTAACAGAAAAATATGTGTCCAAAAGGTATCTTGACAACAAGGCCAAGGAGTTCTATGAACTCAAAATGGGGCAGATGTCTGATGATGATTATGTTACTAAATTCCTAGAGATGTTGCAGTATGTGCATTACCTCAAGGAGGAAAAGGAAAATTTTCAAACATTTATCAGTGGGTTATCACAATCATTCAAAGACATAATCTAATTTTATGAGCCACATACCCTAGAGGATTGATCCAGATCTTTTAACTTCAAGGATGCACACAAAATTGCATATAAAAGAGCATGAAACCAATAATTTAAACACATGAAAAAGAAGTGGAGAGCATAAAGAAACCATAAGATCAAAGGAACACACATGATTTGATTACAAAGTTCACCTAGTGTGGGCTATGTCCCCGGGGCCTGCTCAAAAGTAGGGAGACCTCTTTCATTAAATGGGAGCAAAAATGAATTGCAATAAAATTTACATAAATGACCCTTATACCTCCAATTTATGTCATTTATGAAAAATGCAAAGCTCAGATCTAGAAAAAGACATCATCATTGGATTCATGGCATGGGATCATGTCAAACGATGATAAACTTGACCATATTCTGAGCAAGTGACCTTTGGAGTTTCAAGGAATCTTTATATTCTCTCAAGGTTCCCTGCAAGAATATTCTCCCAATATTCCTTTAGAATATTTCTTAAAATCCATGCCTGCCTAGGCCCGGTTCTAGCCTGGGTGCTCCTGGTTCTGTCCGCAACAAATTCTTCTCTGTCCTAGTTCCACAATGCATCCGTTCGGTAGAATGACAAAGTGTGGTTTATATATATTTTGTGTGGTGGAGGTTCCAACGTACAAGCCATTGGCAAATGGTGGTGCATAAGTTTGGGGCAAATTGGGTTCAAAACTCGCCACACCCCAAAGTTGGATCAAAACTGTTTGGAATATGCAAGATTTTTTTTTATGATTGGTGGTTGTTTGAATTTCGGGGCCGCCCATTGGCAGGCTAGCCCACATGGGCCGGGTGGGTTCGAACCCTATCGACCTGTTAATACTGGCTCCATTGTGTTGAAAGGTTGGGAGGGTATTTCATTGGGTGGCCTGACCACCGTATTATATTCAATATATGTGTGTAATGTTGTTTAGGGGTGTTGGCCATTTTTAAGGGTTATTAGGCAAATTAAAGAGGTGACAAATTCGCCCTTTCCGACCGTTGTTTTCCGTGTGCCATCCCTTCGCCAAATTGTTTCCTCGTTAGTGGCTGCTACTTGGCCTATTTTGTCTAGAACTTTGACCAGCTATATCTTGAGCATACAAACTCAAATTTGAGTGTTGTTCATACCATTAAAATCAGGGCGACAAGAAATATGATTTGGTCCTAGTTTCAATTCCATCTGATGACTTTGTTTTATGAGCTTTTTCAAGGCCACTTTTATTTTTGGAGCCACCTGGATCATTCCTCCACTCTAATGAGCTCTTGGGCCACCAAAATATTTATCATCCAATTGGTAAGTGAGGATATTTCTCCCTCACTTTCTCCTTTTCAATCCATCAGACCTTACTTAGATGCATTCCCTTGAAACCAATACGAAAGTACTCCACGTCTCCCTGTTATGAAGTCTTGGTCTTCTTGTCAAGAATGATGTCCTCTGGTACCTTGTCTAAGTATTTGGGTGCAAATTCACCCACTGTAGGAACCTGTCCAACCTATTTAGTGTCCATGATCAAAGGAAGCTCAGGAAGCCTCAAGTGTTCAACGTTCACCACTGAGTACATCTGCATGTATGCAGGAAAAGCGAGATGAAAAGCATTGTCTCCAATCTTCTCTAATATGGTGAATGGACCATATCAAATTGGTCTCAACTTCTTTCCTTCCCCTTTCATTTTTCCTTTTTTGATGTGGAGCCACACTTTGTCTACAACCTGGAATTGGTGATCAACTCGATGCTTGTCATGTCAAGCTTTGTATTGAGCTTTATTTTTCTCCAACTGCTCCCGCACTTCCTAGTGGATCATCCGAATTCGCTGAATGAACTTTCGTACTTTGTCCCTATCATCTTGGCCACTCGAATTTTCATCTCTCCCAAAGACCATGTCTTAGGGATCCTTTGGCAAATATCTAAAGCATGTCTTGATCGATGAGCTCTAAGTGGATGAATGAACTACCTGTTGTATGCATGTTGTACATAGGGAAATTGCTCATCCCACAACTTGGGATGCTTGCCATAGTAGCCTCAGAGTAAATGTATCACCGTGCAGTTGAAAACCTCTATTTTTTCGTCGGTCTGCGGATGAAATGTCGTGCTCCTATTCAACTTGGTGTCCATCATTGTCCACAAAATCATCCAAATCTATCCAAGAAAGCAAGAGTCTCGATCAAACACAACGGATGTGGGCAGCCCAAAGTGGAACCATACAAATTGGCAGAATATATGAGCAGTCTTCTTTGGAGTGGCCTACTTTTTACAAGGCATTAAGATACACATTTTGCTAAATCGATCCACAACGACATACAAATAGTCATGACCTCTCTTAAACAAAAGAAAACTTCCACATAATTTCCCATGGATGACTCACAACATGGAGTGGTGTGTAAAGGCCCAATTTTCTATTAGTGGGTTTGCTAACTAAACACAACACACATTCCTTTACATATCATGTCACAACAATTTTCATGTGAGGCCAATAAAACAACCTCTGTAAATGACAGAAAGTTTTCCCTAAACCAAAATGACCTGACACAACAGAGGTATGTGCCTCTCCGATTACATGTATTCTATCATTGGTGGGGATACAAAGTTTACCAAGGTGTTACAACAACTTTCCATGCAAATGGTAATTATCCACCTATGATCCATGAGTCATATTTTCATAAATATCCTTAAAATCATCATCATCAACATATTTTTCAACATAAATTTCAAAAGATAAAGAAGCATTTTGAAAACTTATATTAGATGCAGAAATAGGAGGGCGAGAAAGAATATATGCCACTTTGTTGCTGGTTCCCTTCTTGTATTTTATTACCAAGTGAAAATGTTGGAGGAATTCCATCCATCTGAAATGTCGTGCTTTTTGAAGCTTGGTTTGTGAATGGAGTTATTGTAGGGGCTGGTGATTTGTGTGAATGATGCTCTCCTTTCCAATCAAATAATGCTTCCACTTCTTCATGCTTTGAACCAAGGAATACAACTCCTTATCATATGTGGGATAGTTCACAACAACTTGGGAGAATGTCTATGAATGGTAATATATAGGTTTCCTCTACTGGATCAATACTACTCCCATGGCGTATCCATTAGCATCTATCTCAATCTCAAAAGGTTGTTGGAGGTTAGGTAAGGCCAAAAATGGTGTAGTACTGATCTTCTTTTTTAGTGTATCAAAGGATCTATACTGCTTTCCTCCCCATTGAAAGGTTTATTTCACACTCTTCAATGCATGTAAGGGGGATGAAATGGCTGAGAAGTTGGCAATGAACCTTCTCCAGTATCATATTACACCCAAAAAGATATGAACTTCTGTAACATTGGTGGGTTTAGGCCACTTTACAATCACATAAATTTTAAAAGGATATATTTTTAATTTCCCACCTCCGAAAATGTGACCCAAGTAAGCCAAAGAGGTCTTACCAAATTCACACTTAGACATCTTGACATACAATTTTTCTTTTTCAAAACATCAAGCACATTTTAAGATGACTCACATGATCTTACCATATCCTACTGAAAACAAGAATGTCATCAATATATACAAGTACAAAATCATCAAGAAAAGGTTTGAAAATATCATTCATCACCCTCATGAATATGGTCGAAGCATTGCATAGTCTGAATGGAATTACTAGCCATTCAAATAACCATTGTTTTGTCTTGAATACGGTCTTCCATACATCCTGTTCTGCAATCTCGACCCAATGATAACCATTGCACAAGTCCAGTTTTGTGAAATAGACAACGTTCTTCAATTGATCTAATAAATCATTAATGTGAGGGGGAGGGTATCAATTCTTCACCGTTATTTTGTTGAGTGCCTCGTAGTGCATGCACATCCTCCATGTGCCATCCTTCTTTGGCACCAACACAATAGGTGAACCACATGGAGAAGAACTTGGTTGTATGACCCCTTGGTTCAACATTTCCTGCACCTACTTCTTTATCTCCTCCATCTCAATGGATGACAACCTGTACATACCAATGTTGGGTAAAGGAGCATCCTATTGCAAGTGAATCTCATGTTGGATCTCGCGCTTTGGAGGAAACCCACTTGGTTCCTGAAAAAGCCCATTATAATTAGAAACAATTTCATACAATTCTTTTTTATGAGTGGGATCACAACCTTGGAAAGCTTCAGATGTCTCTGCATATTTTTCTCTCACAACCATGAGTATGAACCCTTTTCTGGAAGTAATAAATCTCTTCATCTGACCTGCGCTTAAGATGTTGACATTGATTTTAGCACGATGAGCTCTAACAATGTATTCCACCTCATCTTTCATAAGATGATACTTGTTTTCATGGTGAAATAAAACTGCTTTCCTGTCATACAAATATGGAACCCGAAATATAATACCACATATATCCAAGGGTACAACATCAAGATCAACCTCATCTACTAGTTTGGATGCAATAAAAAATCTAGCTCTACGCTTCTTGGTTACATGTAATTTTTCTTTATCACCGATCCAGGTGGCTCCAGACACAGGCATAAGTCCCAGAGGACTCAGAAAGGGTCAAAATTCAAAGTGGTCAAATTGCTCCCAAACTAGCACCAGATCGAAGTGCTCATCTCCCTGATTCCAATGGTGTGAACGACACTCAAATTTGAGCTCGTATGAGGGAGAACGAACCTGTCAAATGTTTGGTCAAAGTTGGGTCGTGGGCAAAGTTTAAGTGTCCTACAAATTGATCGAGTCCCGGTGGTGGAACCTAGCTCCCGAAAGTGGGCGAAATTGTGGCCTCTGTCATTTGTCTAATAACCCTTATATTAGACAAAATCAAAAAATATCTCTATTGTATAAAAAAAATAAAAAAATAAATATACGTTCAGGTGGCGGGCTATGACCCCCGCCACCCATCCTCCAAAAACCGCAACAATAAAAACAAATTTTTATTTAAAATTGGGCCGACAGGCCGTGACCCCCACCGGCCCCAACCTTCATAAAAAAAATTAATATTAAATGTGGGTCAATGGGCCATGACCTCGCCGACCCTCCAACCACCTAACCACATATTACAAACGTATATGATATACGGGGTGGGCGGGCCACCTCTAGTGGACCCGACCCACACCCAACCACCATACGCCTTGTCAAATTTAATATGGGAGGCCGACATGTATCAAACCCGCGCCAGCCACGTGGGTCAGCGCGCTACCATGTGGCAGCCCCATTTAACGGCCAACCCAAACATAAACATCACACCAACAATCAAACTTTATTAACGCGCCTTTCCAAAAAAACATGTAACCATTGCAAAATTTATACAACGTGGCAAAAATTATCACACTATTTTGGAGGGGCGGGGGTTTGAAACCACAACCTTCGCCCTCGTAAATGCCTCCACCACCGTTGGACCACATGGCTCAACTTTGATAGCGCCGCCGAGATTTAATACATAAACCCTCAATTCATTTGCACAGAGGAGGAGATTTGAGAACATAGGTGTGGAATGAAGAATGGAACCATGACGCAATTCCAAGAGGTAGAATGCGGCATGAAAATTGAGACAACATTTTTTAATCAATTTTTGCAGGTGGAACCATATCCTAGAAAACAGCAGGTGGAACCATGATTAAGCGAAATTTTCAAGACGGTGAAATTTTGCCAGTGTCCAAATTGGACAAATCTTATGTCTATCCTACACCTCTCAACAACACGAACCTGATGGCACAGGAAAAAGTTTGATTTGAGCAGCAAATCTTCAGATGACCTGAAGGAGGGAATCTTTGAGGAATCTAAAAGATTCTTGTAGCGCTAGATTTTCACTTTGTCAAAATTCAGAAATTTGACAGTCGATTTTATACTATTCAACACCACATATCTGATGGCGTAATCATATTTTCCATTTGATCATTCTATTTTTTCGGCCACTTTTCAAAGTGGAGTGCAGGTGTCAGCATTCAATGTGCGAGTAGTCATTTCCATGAGATTCGACGCCGCAAGATTGATGGTGCAACCAGATCCAACAGTTTGTCATCATCTTCTTCAGATAACTCCTTGATGTGAAGTATATACAGTGTGATCATGTACTTCTTTGTCTCTTTGCTTGAGATGCATTGTACTGTATAGGTACCTGTTTGATGTTTGATGTGGGATCTTGTTTTGATCTTGATGTGAGATGTACTTATTGTCATGTTTTGATTGAGATCCCTTTGCCATCATTTTGATGGGATACTCATGTGTCACCATGTATGTTTGAATTGATATCCCTTTAATGCCATGTTGGCGAGATGCTCATTATTAACATACGTGAAATTATGTCATGTTGATAGGAGTGCTTTTTGAATGAGAGTTCCTGCAGCGGAACATCTCTTGGAGCCACTCCTTGCGTGAGGGAATATTCTTGTATGGTAGAGATCACATGCATGTACATCATCACTCTTTCTAGCACTTAATGCAGCGACCTACACCATCTTAACATCGGGGCCCGGAGACATAGTCCCTCCTGGATGAACTCCGTTATCAATGCTTTGTGTTTTATGTTGTTGATTCTTGTCATGTTCATTCTTCTTTACAACATGAATTTATGTTCCTTCTATGCTATTTTGAATGCAATTCTAATCACATCACGAAAGCAAAAGATCTTGGTTAAATTCGGGAGTTGAGACAACTCAGATCAATTTTGGTATCATAGCAGTCTTTGCGTGGATGAGAATTGCAAGAGTGAACAATGGAACATTCAGAGATAGAGGATGACAAAGCGATGTACGAAACCATGCTCAAAATTTCCAAAAAGGTGGAAATAATTTATGAAGCTTTACAAAAAGAGACATAGGAAAAGGAGTGATTGCAGATTCAGTTGCAAGCCACGGAAGAGGCCTTGGAAGAACTGAAGCACAACAACCAAAATATTCAAACAGAGAACGTTGAATTGAAGATGCTTCTACAAGAAGAGAAAGAGGAGGAACATAGTTTGCTACGACAACTGCAAGCTAAGGACGAGGCCTTGGAAAAGCTGCAACGTGACCCATGTGAGGTAAAAAGTAATTCCCCATCTTCATGTATGTTTCCTGATGATGATTTCGCTGTTTTTGAAAATCATACCATAGGAATTGGCTCCAAACTATTGAGAAAAATGGGGTATGAAGTAAAAGGCTTGGGCATTAATGGCCAAGGCATTGTCAATCCCATCAAAGTAGAAGAATTACGTTATCGAACAAGACTTGGGTATGTCGGAAAGGAAGTTGCATAATGCGCCAGGACAACCAGTGAACCACCAACAACAGATGATGAGAAGCCCTCATTAGTTATTTCCAACTCGACAGTAAAGGTAAAAGATGTTGATTTCCCTTCAGTTTCGTCTTCACATAGTATGATTTCTGTTGGAGATGTGGAGATACCAATTACAGGGAAAAACATGAGGCTCCTTACTAGGATGAGGTACGAGGAAAAAGAACTCGGTGTTAATAACCAAGGCATAACTCAACCATTAGAGGTTATGTAGAGACCTCGATTTGCAGGCTTGGGATACATCGAAGGAGAATGCTAGAAGGTGTTAGATTCTTTCGAGACATCGCCGAAATTGTCGAGGAAAGAGAATGATGGGAACATATCACCATCATCCCATGGTAGTGCCCATTGCAGGGAAAGAGTTGAGGCAAGCTCTCATTGCCATAATGACACCAAAGACAACAAGGAAAGGTATAACTAGTCTCGATATTCGAATGTTCATTTTGATTATAATCATGTTGTTAAAGATGAATGTAAAACATGGCATCGAAAAACATGTACTTTTTGTGGAATACATAACCATACATTTGTTAAGTGTTGGAAAAGAATAGCAACACACAAAAGGAGGAGGCATGAAAGACCCTCTCAACAGCAGGTTAAGCAAATATGGAGGAAGAAGATGTATTGCAGTCATTGCAATAGAGGTGGACATCAAAGAGCCACTTGTTGGAGGCTCCATCTAGAGCGACGCCTTAAAGACAAAGTGTTAGTGCATGAACCAGATGAAATGGTTGTTCGACTAGAGAATGCGCCACAAGGAGGCAACCCATTCACATTGATAAGTGAGAAATGGTTCTTCTAGGCATGATAGAATATCGTGGTCTTATTTTTTTCCAAGCATGTGTTGCACTTTAAAATGTAAAAGTGAGGATGTGTTTTCCATCACTTGTTAAGCAACAATGATGTTTGGTCTTATTTTGTGTTGCATTTTACACTTTGAAAGTGATGTTGCGTTTCCATCACTTGTCAAAAAACAATAGTGTTTGGCCTTACTTTGTAAATCATGTGTTGCAGTGATGATGAGTTTTCCATCACTTGTTGACGCAACAATAATATGTTGGCCTTGTTTTCGTAGCTGGGCTATTGTTTCCATTTCGAGTGTGTGTTATGAACTCATGGCAAGTATGGGATGCTTGGCTCATTATTTTGTCATGTAAGTAAATCATGTAATTTGCAAAACAATGTACTACAGGTTTGCAGAGGTTGTAGTTTTCGGCTCATCGCTTATGACTCCGAAGGACAAAGGTGAAGGAGAAGGAAGGGTGACATATCAGATACTTGTAAGTGCAGACAGGGTACAAAGAAGTGACAGAATATTTTGGAGGACCAAAAGCTCCTTAGTGGGGAGGATTGATCTAGGTGGCTCCAGACACAGGCAGAAGTCCCAGAGGACTCAGAAAGGGTCAAAATTGAAAGTGTTTAGATTACTCTCAAACTAGCACTAGATTGAAGTGCTTGTCGCCCTGATTCCAATGGTGCAAATGACACTCAAATCTGAGCTCATATGAGGGAGAATGAGCCAGTCAAAGTTTTGGTCAAAGTTGGGCTGTGGGCCAGGTTTAATTGTCCTACAAATTGACCAAGTCTCGGTGGTGGAACCTAGCTCTCGAAAGCGGGCAAAATTGTGGCCTCTTTCATTTGTCTAATAACCCTTATATTAGACAAAATCGAAAAAACAAAAATAAAAAAAAAAAATATCTCATATTACTATAATATCTTCTCTCTTCTCTCTCTCTCTCTCTATATTATATATATATATATATATATAATATATATATAATATATATATATTATTATATAATGTTGAGGTGGCGGGCCATGACCCCCGCCACCTGTCCTCCCAAAACCGCAACAATATTTTATTATTATTATTTAAAATTGGGCTGACAAGCCGTGACCCCTGCCGGCCCCAACCTTCATAACAAAAATTAATATTAAATGTGGGTCGATGGGCCATGACCCCCGCCGACCCTCCAACCACCCAACCACATATTATAAACGTATATGATATAGGGGTGGGTGAGCCACCTCCGGTGGACTCAGCCCACACCCAACCACCATATGCCTTGTCACATTTAATATGGGAGGATGGCAGGTATCAAACCCGCGCCAGCCACTTGGGCTAGCCCGCCACCATGCGGCGGCCCCATTTAACAACCAACCCAACATAAACATCACACCAACAATCAAACTTTATTAACGCGCCTTTCCAAAAAAACATGTAATGGTTGTAAAATTTATACAACGCGCCAAAAGTTATCACACTATTTTGGAGGGGCAAGGGTTTGAAACCGAAACTTTCGCCCTCCTAAACACCTTTTCCACTGTTGGACCACGTGGCTCAACTTTGATAGCTCCACCCAGATTTAATACATAAACCCTCAATTCATTTGCATGGAGGAGGGGATTTGAGAATGGAGGTGTGGAATGGAGAATGGAACCATGACATAGTTATAGGAGGCAGAATGTGGCACAAAAATCGAGACAACACTTTTTAATTAATTTTTGCAGGTGGAACCATGACCTTGGAAAAGAGCGGAGAGAACCATGATTGAGCCAAATTTTCAGGAGGGTGAAATTTTGTCAGTGTCCAAATTGGACAAATCTTATGTCTATCCTACACCTCTCAGTGACACAAACCTGGTGGCATAGACAAAATTTCGATCTGAGCAGCAGATCTTCAGATGACCTGGAGGAGGGAATTTTTGAGGAATAAAGGGGGAATCTAAAAGATTCTTATTGCCCCAGATTTTCACTTTGTCAGAATTCAGAAATTTGACAGCCGATTTTACACTATTCAACACCACAATTCTGATAGTGTAATTAGATTTTCCATTTGATCATTCCATTTTTGGGCCACTTTTCAAAGTGGAGTGCATGTGTTAGAATTCAATGTGCGATCAATCATTTCCATGAGATTTGATGCCGCGAGATCAATGGGGCAGCCAGATCCAGTAGTTTGTCATCATCTTCTTCAGATAACTCCTTGATGTGAGGTATATGCAGTGTGATCATTAACTTCTTTGTCTCTTTGCTTGAGATGCATTGTGCTGTATAGATCCCTGTTTGATGTTTGATGTGGGATCTTATTTTGATATTGATGTGAGATGTACTTATTGTCATGTTTTGATTGAGATCCCTTTGTCGTCATGTTGGGATACTCATGTGTCACCATGTATGTTTTAATTGAGATCCCTTTGATGCCGTTTTGGCGGGATGCTCATTATTAACATATGTGAAATTATGTCATGCTGATAGGAGTCCTTTCTGAATGAGAGTTCCTGCAACAGAACATCTCTTGGAGCCACTCCTGCATGAGGGCATATTCCTTGTCATCACTCTTTCTAGCACTTAATGCAGCGATCTACACCACCTTGGCACCGGGGCTTAGAGGCGTAGTCCCTCCTGGACGAACTCCGTTATCAATGTCTTGTGTTCTATGTTGTTGATTCTTGCCATGTTCCTTCTTCTTTACATCATGTATTTATGTTCCTTCTATGTTATTTTAAATGCAATTCTAATCACATCACGAAAGCAAAATATCTTGGTTAAATCCAGGAGTTGAGTCAACTCAGATCAATCACACACCCAAATAAGAGGGTAGAGTTTCAGATGATGCTTGGTTTTTAACCAAGGATTATGAAATCAAATTTGCTCGTGAGCCCGTATCAAACAAGGTTTCCACTTTATCATGTTTCATTATGACTCTAATGTGGAATAATTAAGTCCTCTTTCATTCATTAACAAGAGACTCATTTGAAGAACTTTTACTTTCATGCAATTCATAATTTTCATTAACATGAAGTGAAATAGTACCTTGTATGCCCACTGCTGTGATCTATGTCTCATCACCAGAATCAGATCCAAGGTCCTGTTATACAGTTACCACTGTATTTTGCTTGTTCTTCCCACCAAATCTCTTTGGTTTCAACTTCGGATACAACTTCCAAAAATTCTCATCATCATGGCCTTCCTTCTTGGAATGTGTGCAATATGGATTTGCTCCTTCCTCCTTCTTGGTTGTAGTTTGCCTTCTTGTCCTTTCCCTTTCCTTTTCCTTTAAAGTTTCCATTATGAGGTTTGAAAGATGATTTCTTTGGTTGCTCTTCTTTATAATTCTTGTCCTTGCTTTCAAGGTGAATGGACTTCACATTGGCTGCATCAGTAGTAGTACACTCAAATAACGACAAAGAATGCATGATGTAACTATGTAAAGCGCCAATATACTTTGTTACAGTTTCTAGTGAATCAAATGAAATGCCCAAGTTTAAAGCTTGTTATCTAAACTCTTCTGTGAAACTTTGTACATTTTGACCCTTTCCTTGTCTTAAATATTGCCATTCCATTAAATCCTTTTATCGATAACCCAAAGGATAAAACTAATCTTTTAATGCAGAAAGAAAATTGGACCAAGAAGAAAGGAGATTACCCAAGTTGTTGCTACCTTTGTGCAACTTTCTATCCCACCAAACGAGAGCAGTGCCACTCAGCCGAAGATATGCTAATTGGATCTTGGTCTCATCTTCCTCGATCTGCTGAATTCAGTAATAAACCTCGATTTGTCTAATCCAATTGTTTATTTTCTTTGCATTACATTCTCCATTATATGTCGGCAAATCAAGCTTTGCATCTAGCTTAAAAAATGGCTTCTTAGATGTATTTCTATGATGTCTGTTAGAGTGATGAAAAGAAGAAGAAGAAGAATTTTCACTTGAGGATGGAGAGGGAAGTTTAAGAGGCTCCCCTCTTCCACCTTCATTATTTACCGATGCATTGTCATATGGTTCTTTCTTCTCAGGCTTGATTGTCTTCTCATATTATTCAAACAACTTGTCAACTTTATCTGCCATGATGAAGAATATCTTGTGATAATTTCGCTCTTCTTCAACTCGAGCTTCCTCATCTACCATGTTTCGTCTTCGTGATGCACACCCCTTTTGGGATCAAAGGATTTGAGTTTTCCTTCTCCGCTTTGGAGCTTGTTCCTAGTTATCATTCACTCATGCAACTCACATCAAGAAGACCTTCTCTGATACCAACATGATCCAGATATTTTAACTTCAAGGACGCACACAAAATTACATATAAAAGAACATGTAACCAAGTAACTTAAACACATGAAAAAGAAGCAGAAATCATAAAGAAATAATGAGATCAAAGGCACACAAACTATTTGATTACGGATTTCACTCATTGTGGGCTACGTCTCCGGACCCTACTCAAAAGTGAGGAGGCCTCTTTCATTCAATGGAAAAAAAATGAATTACAATCAACTTTACATAAATGAACCTTATACCTCAAATTTCTATCATGGACAAAAAATGCAAAGCTCAAATGCATAAACGAACATCACCGTTGGATTTGTAGCACGAAATCACGTGAAACGACTATAAACTTGACCATATTCTGAGAAAGTGTCCTCTGGAGCTCCAAGGAATCTTTAGATTCCCTCAATATCCCTACAAGAATACTCTCCCAAGATTATTTTAGAATATTTCTTGAAATTTGTGCTCGCCTGAGCCCGATTCCAACCTAGGCGCTCTTGGTTCTACCTTCAACATGTTCTTCTTTGTCCCGATTCTGCCATGCCTTTGTTCAGTCGAATGGAAAAGTTTGGTTTATATATATTTTGTGTGGCAGCATTTCCAACGTACGAGTCGTTATCTTATTGGCAAATGGTGGTACATAAGTTTGGGGCGGATCGGGTTAAAAACCCGTTGCACCCCAAAGTTGGATTGGAACTGTTTGGAATACACGACATTCTTTTTATGATCAGTGGTTGTTTGAATTTTGGGGCTTCCCATTGGGAGGGTGTCACGTGGAATTAGTCGATCTTGCGGACAAGATAGACCTTCCTAGAATCTAATGAAGACCTAATGACAAACAAACCAACCAGAGACTATCTTTCTCTAAATGTGCTTTATAAATAATGGTAAACAAATGTGTTTAAGGGCCTACCTCATGTCCAACGCAAGTTCGGAGATGCCTTCGCTCCTTTGATCCAAGTAAGTTCCTTTGTTGCAAACCTGCAAGCACAAACAAGGAAAACGATTAAATAACACCTGAATATCCAATATTATAAAACAGATTTTACATGAAAGTCAAGGAGTCCATGAAACAAATAGCATAAGATACTTGTTGAGAAAAATGAGCTTGATTGTATTAATTCAAAAGAAAAGAACCTTACAACCTTTGCCTTAACGCTGTACAAGCTCCTTCCAGGGTCCAACAAGAAGTCTCCTCTACTTGACAAGCTTCACTCACTCCCTTATGGGGCCAAAAAGGTATGTGATCTCTCCTCTTAAGCTCAAATAGGAAGTCTTGATTTCACTAGCATTTACCCTCAAAAGTTCAGCTTCTAACCTCTCTGGCCATTGACCCAATGCCTCAATTTATAGTGCAATGGAGATCAGTACTAGGTCCTCCTTCAAAGGGATAGAGTCCTCCTTCAAAGGGATAGCTCCTCTTATCAAGGGATTATTTCCTTCTCTTTTGGGATGCATGAACCACTTGGAGCGAACAATCCACGTCAAAATCCTTCTAGAAAACTCTAGAATTAACCCAAGATGAGTTTTTTAAGATAAAGATTGCGCCTTTTGACTTTTACAGGGGTACGCACCCTCCCCTTTACATACAGAGCGTATAAGTACGCAGATAACTTGAACAAAAGGTGCGGGTCCGCAGGCAAAAGTAAGAGAAAGTGCGGAACCAAAGTTACATTGCTTTTTTGATGTCTTTCTCTTATTTCTAAAGCTTGTTTTGAAGAGCTGAGGTTTGAGACTTGCTTAGGAAGCTGGTATAGGTGGTGATAGACCTACACCGACTGCAAATAATCAAGGTGATGACATTTTTGTGTAACACTGATAAATGAGTGACTCCATCATTAAGAGCTAGTCTCAATCCTTGCCATAAGCAAAGTTCTTCCACCCTATTATTTGTGACTTCTCCCAAACCCCATGCATACTTTTTCTAGTTTTTTTTGTCAGGGCATAAGATTACCCCTCTCACTCCAGCCTCCCTTGAACACACTTTAAACCTATAAGAAAATATGTATTTTATTAATGTAATAATGATTGGGTATGACTGCTATGGAATATAGTAAAATGTGACATATAAAGACTATTTAACTTGTGCTAATGAACGACTAAATAACTACACTAAAGCAACATTAAAAACTTTAGAAAATAGGTAATATAAACATAAAATAATCATTGAGGAATACTTATGAACAAGGGTTTCAAAAATAGCTTTTAAAGCTTATCTACAATTACCAAGGAACTAGTTTTATAACTAGTTTTAAATATGAATTTAGAAGATGTAATCAAAGCATATAAACATGAAAATGTGATAATAAACATCATGAGAAAGCATATATTTACCATGTTAATGCACAATAGTGGAAAGAATGTATTTTGCTTGAGGGGCGGGGGCCCTTCCACTTCTTAGCAAGTACAATTAACTTAAGATCAAAAGTTTAAACTTCAAAAGCACTTCATAAATTGATCAAAATAGCTTATACAGGTCTACAATCCAAATCCAAGCCTTCAAATTGAAATATGAGTTGTCGTAATAATAACATGCCAGACAAGCCAATTTTATTTGCCTTTATAGGCAAAAATTCAATAAAATATCTAAAAATCTTGTTCTAAATTAATTACAATTTATTCCAAGAGTGAGATCTAATCCAATCGACCTTGCTAGACACTTAGATAATGGATCTAATCTCTAAAACTCAGATTTGGGCATTATTAACAAATTGTGCTACATTTTATTTAGCTGCCATAGTGCTTGGGTTGACTGTGCATTGATCAGGGGTCTCGGAGTTGTATCAGGATGGGCGAGTAGGAGACTCGCCATCTTGATATATTCACACTCAAAAGCCATATTGTACATTTCACCTAGACTGCCTACAAATATAACAATGAAGGGTGATTTACGAAATCCACTTAAATCTGCAATTTTATTTTATAATGCAATTAATTACATGAAATTTTAAAAATTAAAAATTCAATGCAAATACCTTGGGAAAGTGTTGATATAAGAAAAATAAGGGAAAATATCATCATAAATGATGAAAATAGGTATTTTTAAAGGTAAATAAGTCAAAAACCATAGCAATTTTTTTGATCGAAAAGAGGACTAACAGTTTCTATTACTCGTCTAGCTTTTTTGTCAATTGTTGTGCAAGTTTGACTCCAAGGGCTAAATTCATTAGAGATGAGATGGGTCTCTGATGCCTAATTCTATTTTTTCGGAGTACAAATA
Source organism: Pinus taeda (assembly GCA_000404065.3). NCBI lineage: Eukaryota > Viridiplantae > Streptophyta > Pinopsida > Pinales > Pinaceae > Pinus > Pinus taeda. The sequence continues at coordinate 796 of APFE030472714.1, read as the reverse complement.
ATTTCCCTCTTTATAAGATGGATTTTTTTCGTATTAGTATTTTCCTCGTGCCATAAGAATTTTCTAATTTACTAGGTCATTATCAAATGAACCCTAGAAAGAGCAAGAAAGGATTAAAATTGATACAGTGGTAAAGCAACCATAACCACCTTTATTATGATCACTCTCCCAGCAGGATTCAACCAATGAACTCCCCATTACTCAAAATTCCTTTTAAATTTTGAAATAAGGGGAAGCCATGACAAGTGGGGATAAGAATTTAAACTAATAAACATGCCCAAATATTTAAATTCCTTCCAATATTTAATAATAAGAAACCCCAAAATTCACAAAATATGCCCCTGGATTAATCTACTGACATTCCAAGAGAAAAGCTAGTTTTTTCTTTATTAACCTATCCCCCAGTGCTCCCCCGAGAAGGGTGCCTAGGAGCAAGCATTCCCCCCTGCCTTGATGTGATGCCAACTCACATGAAAGGGGGTTGCGACTTCCATTATAATTAGCACATTGCATGCACTCCCGTCACTTAATCGATCATGGCACAAAGTTGGCACGAGGTTAAATGTCATTTGAATATTGCAAGCGACCTAGGGAGGTACATGAGGACTTAGAAGGAGAAATCTACTAGATTGGCAGAGCTAGAGGAAAAAAATGATAGTATAGACCACAAGGTAACCATTTTAGCTAGGATATAATCCAACATATCCTTCTTCTTGGATGAGGATAGAGACCAATCAACACGAATACTTGGAGATTTTTCCCAATAGTTGTTACAACTCACTAGTTTTTGGCTTTT
>APFE030472712.1:336864-347173 GCA_000404065.3 Pinus taeda | reverse complement strand
CAAGCTGGGTAGAATCCCTTGCTGGGCTCTTGCCTCCTAGCCCGTCTGTTTGCTTCTTGTTTAGCACTACTCTCTTCTTGTCTACTCCTCAAGGCCGAGGTGGATAGTTTATCCTTGCCGGCTGCCCTTTTTCTTTGGGGTCCTGTAGGAGGTCCTTTGGTCAAGTTGTCATGTTCTCAGCAGAGCTTTGGGCTCTAGTCAGTCCGGGCAGTCCTTTTGTACAATATTTTTTGTTTCTTAATACAAATGCTTACTTACAAAAAAAAAAATATAAATTTAAATAATTATTATATATATATATAATATATATGAATTTTTTTTTACATATGTATAATTAAAACTTAGATGGAAAGTGGTTTATTCATTAGAACAACTTCCATTGAATGTTTACACCTCACCTCAATGCTATTTGTTGGACAATTGGTATCGTCTTGGTGGCTAGTGGCTGCAAGTGTGTTGGTATTGATGTCAACTAGATCAACATAGAGGTTTGTGTTAACATATGCTAGCATTGGTGTGCTTGATGTGTCAAACTTAGGGGAGTCCTATGGTTGTTACAGTCTCTAGTAGAGAATTGAAATATTAGCAGGCTTATTGGAGAAGCCATAAAATGATGACTATGGTGGTTGGGAGTCCAAGATTCCAAGCACAAGAGAAGTGCCAAGGTGCAAAGAATAACAGAGACTTTGCAGCCATTTTTCAAGTAGAAAATGGGCTAAAATCCTACATGTGACCGTCTCCACTGAAAAATTCTTTGAAAGAACTTTCCAATGGTGTGTGGATGTCTACAAATCGCCTTCTGGATCAAAAGTTATGGACTGTCGAAGTCAGGATCTTAAATTCCTAAGCAGGCCGAAATATCGGAGCAAGCCAGCATATCAAGACCTCGGAACTTCGTAACCTCAATGAAATCCCTTTATAAGAAAGTTTTGATCCAAGAATAGGGAAGTAGGACTGAATATCAGAGGCAGTCGAAATATCAGAGGTCAACATTTTAGAGAGTCAGAGTAGGTTGGAGCCTCGAAACCTCGAAGTTTCGTAAGTCCTTATAAATTGAATTCCTTTAAAAGTGTCGAGGTTGTAATTTGTTGATAATTACAAAGGGAATTTTCTGCAAAACCAAAGGATAGAGAGATCGTTTCTCTTTCCTCCCATAGGAGACATGGCAGTTGGTGATTGGCCCTGAGAAGTTGATGAGGAAGATGATGTCAACATGATGTGGCAGTACGGAGGACACATGGCAATTAGATTCTGAATTTTGGGTGGCTTAATGGGTAACATTCGTGTGAGACGTGTCACCACTAAGGAGGTGCCATGTGGATTTGATGACATCAACATAATGTCATCTTGGAGGTCAAAATTTTGGAGGTTGGAGTTTTTGTAGCCCCTATCTAATTGTTTTATGGGAAAGTTCTGATATGATGTGTGGAGCCCTGATGTGACTGGAACATGGTCATGGGAGACCCAAAGGACCAAGGGCGTAGAGCAAAGCTAGCACTTAAGTTCTATGGAGTATATCAGAGGCTGAGGGCATCGTAACTCTCTTCTAGTTGCAATTTGAAAAAGTTGCGATATAAGGGTCTTTTGATGTGGTGGCGCTTGGTTGTGAAATACAAACGAACTAAAAACGAGAGCAAATATGCAAGGAGATAGGCCCCTGATAGGAGCCTAAAGGCCTTAGCACCCAAATGTTATGCCCTCAATTATGGCACCTAGACCCATGGAGGAAAAATGAGAGGGGGCTAAAAAAAGGGGCCAAAGGTAGATAAGAGTCTTGTGATTTTGTAACATCATTTCAATGAAAGTTATGTGATATGAGAGCCTCGATATTCCAATATAGAGGATTGTTATGTCAATGGTCACAGGAAGCGGTCCTATGATGGAAATGCGATAAGAAGCTAAGCAAGAAGGGGCTAGAGGCATCAAAATTTTGTGATATTGTAATGCCTCACTTAATAAAGTTACGATATGTTAAGGCTCTAATATTGCAGTACAAAGGAGTATTGAAGGTTGGATGGGTCGGTAGCTAAGTAAATGTGTACAAAGGAGTTGGTTGATGAAGTTAATGGCGACTCCAGAGATCGATGGGTGAAGGCGACAAGGACCATGATTCCAAGAGAAGAACTGTTGGGCTTGTATCAATGTTGAAAGAAAGTCGTCTCTGATCTTCCGTGCACATCTTATACAAATAAATGAAGAACAGAGAAGTCATGCAAAAGTACAGTGATGCTCTGTGATCCATGAATAAGTATGGGAAGTCTCATGGGAATATGGAAGTGGACTGAGAATAAATTCTTAGCATGGAGATTCACACAGGGAGTTGGTGAAGTGAACAAATCCCTTTCTCATGTTTTAATGCAGTGGCATAATTTTTTAAAAGTGACGCAACAATAAAATGGAGTGCCATGCCAAGAGTACACTCTCGGGTAGTGTGGATAATGACATAGATAGTATTGAGCGCAGTGCAACAGAGAAACAAAACTTAGGATTTCCATTAAGAAACTGGGGGAATACATTATTTTTGTGTATTTGCTAAAGAGAGGGGTAGAGTGTGAAAAATTTGAGCAAATGGCCCAATTGTTGAACTAAAGGAAAGTGTTGCAGAGAGCTCGTGCAATAGAAGGTTGAGAGCATAATATATGTTGTTGAGAATAGAAGGATGAGTAAATTGTTCTACTACAGAGTGAGTAAAGGATAAGGTGTTGTTGTGTGAGGCTGAGAAAGCCTGTGGAACAGTAGAGGACCAAGAGTTGAAGCATGGTACTGCAGTGAACCAGATTAATATTTCTCTATATATGTATTTTCCCCTATTTTCAGTTTGAAAATTGTGTGATATGTAGAACAGTGGCTAGAGCAAGTCGTGGCCTACATTCATAAGAGTTTGGTGCCTCTTGGAAAGTAGGTGCTTGATATCTTAAGGGGGTTGGTACCTCTTGTGAGTGGGTGCTCATAAAAAAATTGATGTAATTAAGTAGGTTCTTAATTTACATCATAATAAGAAACATATTGGTGGTTTTTTTCCCTTTGGGTTTCCACTAAAAAATACATGTGTCAATATGTGTCAATATGTGTATGTTGCTTATGTGATGGGTTGTATGTACATGTGAATGCCTTAACTTGTTGATCATCTATATTGTGTATGAAATCTCTCACAAGTAACTAACCATAATGGAAAGAGTTAAATACTTATACCTAAAATTGAAAGAACTTCACTATTATTGATTCACACCTGCTGCCCCCCTCAGTATTTCATTATTCCAACAATTGGTATCAGAGCCAATTTCCTTTAGGAATAGTCTAACCACTGGAAGGTAGATCCATCAAGAATTATGTCTAGGCAAGACAAGATGCTTACTCAAGAAAGATATTAGTCTTTGATGGGACAAACTACGCCTTCTGCAAAGTTAGGATGGAAGCCTATCATATGTCTCTAGGAGTAGATGTTTGGAGCTTTTTACTAGTAGATTTTGATGTCCCTAATGTCCCTCCCATGGATCTAGATGGTAAAAAATTGTATGGAAATAATCCTAAAGCCAAGAATGTCATTCCCTTTGGCCTTAGTCAATCTGAACTCATAAAGCTTATGTATTGTAAGTTTTCCAAGGAAGTATGAGTGAAGCTCAATTAGATTCATGAAGGAGATGAAAAAGTCAAGCAGGCCAAACTTCAAACCTTCCAAATGAGGTTTGAAAGCTTAAAAATGATGAAGAAGAAAGCATAACGGAATAGTTTCTCAGAGTTGATGAAGTAACCAATATGATTAGAGGATTTGGTGAAGAAGTCATGGACGATATGATTGTTAAAAAGGTCTTAAGATATTTACCCATGAAATTTAATGCCAATGTCTCTTCTATTGAAGACATGGCTAATTTAAAGAATCTCAAGATGGACCAATGGCTCAATATTCTCACAACCTATGAGATGAGAGTAGGAAGAGAGAAGTCTAAACCCAAGGAAGCAACATCCAAAGTGTCCAAGAAGGCGAGGGAGCACAAATATCATCAAGATTTCTCCAAATGTGAATATAATCAAGAGTTGTCTCAATTTTCCAGGAAATTGAAGCATGGTTGAGGAAAATATAAAGGGGAGTTTCCCTTTAAATTTTTTGACTGTGGGAGAGTTGGACATTTTTCATCCAAGTTCCCTTACAAAGAAAGTACTGAAAAGGAAGATGATCAGAAATTTAGAAACAAATCTTGGAATATCAGAAGAAGAAGTTCTTTAATAAATATGGGCTCTACTCCAAAGAGGATAGTTCACCACCAAAGTTAAACAACGAAAAATATTTAGAAGATGATTTAGATAAGTATTTACTTATGATATTTGGAGCAAACTCCAAGAAACAAAATATTATTGACTCTAAAGAGGAAGGAGTGTTGGGTTGTGTTATATTCTTTCCACATAGTTAACAGGGGGTTTGAGGGGTACCCGTAACCCTAGTTTATGGGGTCCGGGGCAGCGCCCCGGAAAATTTTGGTTTTTGGACCCTATGTTAGGTTGGGCGGACCCACCTATGGTTTTGTGCATGATTTTCGCACATGTTTTTTGGACGCGATGGTTTTTCGGTCCATGGTATTGGATGCGATGGTTTTTTGGTCCATGGTATTGGAGCATGATGGTTTTTCGGTCCATGGTATTGGATGCTTCGGCATTTATAAATATGTATTGTAACATTGAAAGGAACATAATGAAAAATCAAGCTGGTAGTCTCGGTTTTGAGATCCAACGGGAAATCTCTGTGTATATGTGTTTTATGTGTTATGCTCTCACATTTTTATTTTTCCTATGATTTAGAATTCATATGCAGGTAATTTCTGTACGGGGTTAAAACCTACAAGGAGTGGTGGACTTTGAAGGGGGACTCATCAATGCTCTTGATGAGATAAAGAAGGCAAGGAGAAAGAACAAGCAACTAAAAAAACAACTATAATTTTCTGAAGAAGGTATGTACAACTCTAACAATGAGGAGTTTGTTTATAAAAAAGAAAAACTTGGAGAATCCATTAAAAGAAAAGATAGTTTAGCCCTTCTACTAGAAGAAAAACAAGGAACATGTGAGAAACTAGAAGAATAGAACAAGCAATTAAAACATGAGTTGTTCAAGGTCAAGAATGAAACAGTCTCAAAAACATGAAAAGATGAAATTATGTCCTTGAAAGTCAATTTAGAAGAAGCTAAATGAAAGGAAGAAGTTCTTCAAGATTTGATCCATGAATGGGAAGAGAATTGCCAGAGTCTCGAGGTAGATATCTTCTCTCTGAGAACAAATCTTAAGAAAATGAAGACTGAGAAAGGCATAAATGAAAAAATTTCAAAAGGAACAAGAAAGCTAGATTAGATTCTAATCAGTTAGAAGTCTTCAGGAAACAAAACAGGCATGGGGTACTCTAGATTAGAGGAATCTTCTATGGGAAAGATGAAATTCAGGTTTGCAGGTGTTAAGGAACCTCAAAGCAATGAAAATTTGTATCAATAAAGAATCAATGAAGACAAAAAGGGAGCAAGCCAAAGAGGAGCCCATCACTAGAATAATAAATCCATATACCCCAAGGAACCACACCAGTGGAGAATGAATCGATTAGCCAGGCAACAGAGGCATCTTAATGCAGAAACTCATAAACCTTCCAACTTCAATTACTATCATTTATTTTATGGTCATTGTTATAAATGTCACATCTTTGGACATAACGTTGTTGATTATAGAAAGATCAAAGTTGAAAGAGATGAAAATTTAAGATACAATAAGTATTATAATTTTAGATCTCAAAAATATACTCTCAGAGATCGAAATGCCTTCTCTCCCCTAATGAATGATGTTGAATGTTTCAAATATAATAATTTTGGGCACAAGTCAAGTGAGTGCAGAAGAAGGTTTGAGTATCCATCTAAGTCTCAGAACACTTGGTAACCAAATTTTTGAAAAGATAATCAAAATTGGAAATGAAAATTTGTTAGGCCCCTATAATACTAGTGATTCCCCCATTACTATTGTCATTGTATCTTTTATTGTTATTATTGTGCCCCTATTGTCCCCATATTATTATTAGTATGCCCCACAGAAACCCACTATTGTTATTTTTGTGCCCTTATGTTATTACTGTTATGTCGGCTTGATTATATTATGACCCCTTAGACTCTTATATATAGAAGGGAGGTTTAGTCATTTGAATCATCTAGGAATTGTTCATTTTTGTAATGTAAATGAGGTTTCCCCCTCGAAGAAGCTTATTTCTAAGGCGTTCATCTATCTTTTCTATCTTTTTGTGAGCTGGTTTCATAACATTTGGTATAAGAGCTTTAGATTCTAAGGTTTCGCTACTCCAAACAGGTCATCGTGGCATTTTTTCTATAAAAAATTTTCTACGACGTTTCAAAAGCTACAAAAAAACCCCATTTGAGCTGAAAGCGTGCTGAACTTCAGGTCCAAATTTCAAATCTTGTCTCGCTATATTTGCGGAAATATGATCTGAGGAAGTTAGGGCTTTTGCAGACTCCCGAATTACATTTCAAACAGGTGACCTAAGGAAAATCACCATAACTTTTGTTTTGAGCATCAAATTGAAATTGCATAAGAAGTTTCAGGTACGAAGGTCGAAATAGTGACACGTGTCATATCGTACAATGTCGCTCTATGGAACTAGTTTATAATTAGGTAACCGTGGGAGATTTGGCATAACTCTTCCTTGGAGAATCCAATCTTGATCAGACTTGTGGGGTTATAACAAGGACTCAAAGGGCTACCGTAGGACGAGATTTCATATATTCAAGATTCGCAGTTACAGAGATACAACAGATTGAATATCGAGCTCTTACAAAGTGAAAAAAGGTGTGTAGTTTCTTTTAAATTTTGCATAAGATTGGTTTGAAAAATTCGTTTGAAGGAATTCAAAGGGAATAGTGAATAATTATTAGCATTAATTAATTCCCCAAAGAAAGAAAATGGAAACACCTAGTAAGCAACCTGAAAGCTCTAGCATGCCTCATGAAGAAGAGGAAGAAATGCAAAATGATATATCAAAATTACAAGACCAAGTACAACAAATTTCATTCTCACTAAAGGTAAATGAAGCCAAAATGAATGGTGCGGAAGCTAATATGAATGAAATGCACGTTAAGATGGAAGCTAAGATGGATGGCATGGAAGCTAAGATGAATGGCATGGACGATAAGATGAAAGAATTGAAGATAAATTTGAATAAGTTTCTACAAGAAATGGTCACTAATGGTGAAATGGTAGTAAAGGAAACTCATGATGAGAACAAAAGAAATGTTAATCATGATTTCATAGACTCTAATGTTGGATTGAAGACCCACCATGTTCCAAAAATTGATATGAGGAAGTTTGATGGCAAGGATCCCGGAACATGGATACTATAGATGGAGTAATTTTTTGATCTCCATAATGTGCAAAACACACAAAAGGTAAGTATTTCAACTTTATATTTGGAACCAAATTAGTTTGTATGGTATTGATGGCTTTACTCTCATAAACAAATTGTCACTTGGGAAATTTTTACGAAAGAAATGATAGCACATTATGAGGATACAAAAAGCAACACTTTTTTTAGCCAATTGATAAATCTCAAACAAAAGGGTTCAATAATGGAGCACATTGAGGACTTCCAAAAATTGAAAATTAGGGTAAAAGATATTATAGAAGAGCACAGGATTGATGTGTTCATAGGGACTTTAAAGGATAATATCCGACATGAGGTTCGCCTTTGGGAATTTGATTCATTGGAGAAGGCATTCAGGTTAACAAGAAAAATGTAAAGCAAAATTATGGCAACCAGGAAGCCTACCACTCACAACTATAAAGATGGAAGTGTTGTTGCCCCTCGACTTCCACAACCTACAAGGTTGAAACCACAAAAATTGGAAGAAAAAAGAGCAAAAGGGCTTTGTTACAGTTGTGATAGCAAATACACTAAAGGTCATAAGTGTGCTGAAAAGGAATTATTGTACATAGATTGTGAAGAGGAGGACGAAAAGGAATAAGAAATGTCAAAAGAAGAGGATATACTACAGGAACAAAACCTAGATAAAGAAGAAATGAATTGAACCACATCTTGTAATGCATTGGTTGGAATTACGACTCCTCAAACTATCAAGATAGAAGGACATATCAAGAAGAAAAAGGTAATAGTGTTGATTGATTCGGGAAGTACTCACAATTTTATTCATTGTAAGGTAGCAAAAGAATTGAATTGCTTCTTATATCCAGCACCAGAGTGTCAAGTGATGGTTGCAAATGGAGGAACAATAAATTGCTCTGGAAAGTGCATAATATCAAGCTATCCATAGGAGAATATGTATTAACTAGCCCAATGCTTTCCATTCCAATGGGAGGTGTTGATGTTGTATTAGGAGTCCAATGGCTACAATCCTTGGGTACAATGGCTTTTAATTTTCAAGAACTTTTCATGAAATTTTGTGCGGAAGGAAAGGAAGTTGAATTAAGGGGTATTACAGCGAAACTGGGAAAGATAATAAGCTCTAACGGTATGAAAAAGCTTCTAAAGAAGGAACAACGAGGTGTAATTGCACAATTATGTTCGCTAGAGGTTCCCACATCAAAATCATCTATTTCTCCAGATCTCCAAAAAGTGTTGGACAATCATTCCAAGGTATTTGAGACTCCCAAAGGTCTCCCACCTATTCGTGAGCATGATCATGCTATTCATATGATTCCAGGAATTGTTCCTCCAAACATGAGGCCGTATAGATATCCCTATGCCCAAAAGAGTGAAATTGAACGTATGGTTGCAGAAATGCTAGAGGTTGGTATAATTCAACCGAGTCAAAGTTCTTTCTCTGCTCTAGTAGTATTGGTGCACAAGAAGGATGGATCATGGCTCATGTGTCTGGATTATAGGGATCTCAACAAGCTCACTATTAAAGATAAATTTCCCATTCCTGTCATTGATGAATTAATGGATGAATTGCATGGATCAATTTACTTCACCAAGTTGGATCTTCGTTCAGGATATCATAAAATCAGAATGGAGATTGAAGACATTCTGAAAACAACATTTAGAACTCATGAGGGTAATTATGAATTTTTGGTCATGCCTTTTGGCCTTACCAATGCTCCTTCTACATTTCAAGGTTTGATGAATTCCATTTTCAAACCCTTAGAAAATTTGTGTTAGTATTTTTTGATGATATACTAATCTACAGCAAGTCTTGGAAGGATCATGTTGAACATGTGGACAAGGTGCTCAAACTATTGGAGGAGAAAAAATTATATGAAAAAAGCTCCAAATGTTTCTTTGGAGTACAAGAGGTGGAATATCTGGGTCATATTGTATCTCATGAAGGAGTTAAGGTAGACCCTAGAAAAATTAAAACCATTAAGGAATGGAAAATCCCCACATCCATAAAGCATCTGCGAGGATTTCTCGGGTTGATAGGGTATTATCACAAGTTTGTTAATAATTATGGGAGAATAGGAGCACCTCTAAAAACATTATCGAAGAAAGATGCATTTTCATGGACTCTAGAAGCAACAAAGACCTCTGAACATCTTAAAGAGGCAATGTGCCAAGCACCGGTCTTAGCTACGCCGAACTTCACAAAAGCCTTTATTGTGGAATGTGATGCTTCAGGAATTGGAATTGGTGCGGTTTTAATACAAGATGAAAGATCCATTTCTTTCGAAATTCGTCCAATCAAGGGAAAGTATTTACACAAAGCTATTTATGAGAAGAAAATGTTGGCAATACTACATGCACTTAATAAATGGTGACCCTACCTAATGGGAAGACACTTCAAGGTAAAAATGGATCATGATAGTCTTAAATAATTTTTAGAACAAGATTATCCCTGAAGAAACAATGGGTCACAAAGATGTGGGTTATGCTTTGAACTCATCTACAAAAAAGGGAAAGGCCAAAATGTTGTGGCAGATTGCCCTAAGAAAGGATAGGATCGGAAAGCATTGTTGTGCGCCATTTCTATTATCCAACCAGATTGGATAAATGAAGCAAGGGAGGAATGGAAGAATGACGAAGAAGTGTGGGCACTTATTTGAAAGATACAACAAGATCCCAGTACATCTGATACATTTAGCTGGAAAAATGATTCGTTATGGTACAAAGATCGCTTATACCTATGTAAGAATTTCCAACTCAAACAAAACATTCTTATGGAATTGCACACTTCTCGCTTAGGAGGGAACTCAGGATTTTTAAAAACTTACCACAGGGTTAAGAAGGAATTTTTTTGGAATGGCCTTAAATTAGATATTCAAAAGTTTGTGGCAGAACGTTTGGTTTGCCAACAAAATAAAGTTGAAACAATTAAGACC
>APFE030472712.1:315810-336688 GCA_000404065.3 Pinus taeda | reverse complement strand
ACCTTTATCCATTCCAAGCCAACATTGGGAGGAGGTTTCAATGGATTTTATCACAGGTTTACCCAAGTCCGAGGGAAGAGTGTCATCATGGTGGTAGTTGACAGACTTACCAAGTATGCACACGTTTGTGCATTATCACATCCATTTAAATCTAGTAGAGTTTCTACTGCATTTATGGAAACAATTCAAAAGCTACATGGAAACCCAAAGATTATTGTAAGCTAGAGATCCCATTTTCACTGGAAATTTTTGGACAGAATTATTTTCTTGTCTTGGTACTCAGTTAGCTCATAGTTCATCTTATCATCCTCAATCAGATGGGCAAACTGATATAGTAAACAAATGTTTGGAAGGATATCTTTGTTTCTTTGTATCTAATAAATAGACACAATGGGTCAAATGGTTGCCTCTAGCTGAATGGTAGTATAACACTTCCTTCCATACTGCAGAAAAATGACCCCATTTATGGCACTTTATGGATATCATCCACCATCCATCACATCATATTTAAGAGAAAATTCTAAGCGTCAAGCAATGGCACATCACATCGAGCATCAACAACAAGTTCTCCAACTCTTAAAGGATAACGTCACGTTGGCGGATAATAGAATGAAACAACAGGCAAATCAACATTGCAACGAAAGAAGTTTTGATGTAGGTGACTGGGTATTCCTACGGCTACAACCATATAAACAAATGTCCCTTAAGCAAGCTAAGAAGGATAATAAATTATCACCAAAATATTATGGTCTGTACAAGGTGTTACAAAAGATTGGTACTATGGCATACAAATTGGAGTTTCCTGTAGCTTCATGAGTGCACCCAGTTTTCCATGTTTCATGTTTAAAGAAGGCTATAGGTGACAAGCTCCCAGTTCAAGCAATATTTCCAAAACTTGACGAGGAAGGAAAAATCATATTGGAACCAGAAGCAGTCATAGAAACAAGAACTCGACAACTACGAAATCGATCAATTTCAGAGTATCTCATCAAGTGGAAGAACTTATCTGCTGAAGATTCCACATGGGAGGATGAGAATTTTATACAGAAGCATCCAGAACTACTCAAGCATTGAGGACAACGCTTTTCGGAAGGAGAGGGGCATGTTACGCCCCTATAATACTAGTGATTCCCCCATTATTATTGTCATTGTATCCCTTATTGTTATTATTGTGCCCCTATTGTCCCCATATTATTATTAGTATGCCCCATAGAAACCCACTATTGTTATTTTTGTGCCCTTAAGTTATTACTATTATGTCAGCTTGATTATATTATGACCCCTTAGACTCCTATATATAGAAGGGAGGTTTAGTCATTTGAATCATCTAAGAATTGTTCATTTTTGTAATGTAAAGGAGGTTGCCCCCTCGAAGAGGCTTATTTCTAAGGCATTCATCTATCTTTTATATCTTTTTGTGAGTTGGTTTCATAGCAAAATTTGGAAAGAGCATGGAATGTGGAATTTCTCTATCAACAGATAATCAAGAAAATAGATGGTATGTGGATAATTGTTTCTCCAAGCATATGACTGGGGATGAGAGAAAAGTTATGTTGCTAAAAGAAAAGGACAGAGGGAACAATGTCACTTTCAACAACAATGCCTCAACAAGAATTAAGGGTAAGGGCATAGCCAATCTTGATGAAAATATTAAACCCCAAAATGTGTTGTATGTAGAAGGTATCAATAATAATTTGCTTAATGTAAGTCAAATGTGTGATAATGGATTTATTGTGACCTTTCGATCCAAGGACTGTGAGATTCAAAATGAAGAAAATGGAAAGTCGATGGGAAAAGTAGTTAGAACTCACAAAAATGTATATGTGTTTGATGACTCTAGAGTAAACTACTATTTGATAAAGTCAAGTGAAGCCCAGTGATGGCATAGGAGACTTGGTCATATGAATTTTGACAGTTTGATAAGAGTCAACAAGCTGGGAGTTGTAAGAGGTTTTCCAAGACTGTCAAGGCCTGATAATTCAATCTGTATGTCATGTCAATTTGGTAAGAAAACTAGGACTCATTTCAAGGCAAAAGAGTTCTCTTCATCTAGACCACTGGAGCTAATTCACACAGATATATGCGACCCAACTAGAGCAAAAATCCCAAGAGGATAAAGGTATTTAATGTTGCTTATTGATGATTTTACTAGGGCCACTTGGATCGTGGTCTTAAAGGAAAAATTAGAAGCGCCTAAACACTTTAAAAAATTTAAAGCTCAAGTAGAAAATGAGAAATATCTTAAGATCAAATGCTTACGATCAGACAAAGGAGGAGAATACACTTCAAGAGAATTTGAAGAATTCTGTGAAGAGCATGGCATAAGGAGGCAATATTTTGTGGCTAGAACTCCACAACAAAATGGAGTAGTTGAGAGAAAGAATAAAACAATCCAGAAAATGGCTGGAGCTATGATGGATGAAGCAAATGTACCTCACATATTCTGGTGAGAAGCAGCACAAGCAGCAATGTATTTGTCAAATAGAACACAACTTAGACCTAATAGTGATAAAACTCCCTATGAGTTGTGGAAGGGAAGACCTGCATCATTTAAGCACTGCAAAGTGTTTGGGAGAAAAAGCTTTCTCAAAAGGAATGATAAAAATCTTGCAGATTTTGATTCATGTGCTGATGAGGGTATATTACTTGGGTACTTTTCTCGAAGTAAAGGATACAACTGAAACAACAAGCAAACAAAGAGGATTGAGGATTTCATTGATGTAGTAGTAGATGAAATTGATTCACAACTTGAGTCCTCCAAAGGAAACATGAACTCAGATGGAGAAGAGAGTCCAGACATTAGTACCTCAGATCAAGATGAAATAGATTCAGATAGTGAAGATGTGGAAACGAGCACAACTCTAAGGTCCAAAACACCTTCCAAATGTGTACAAAAAAAACACCCTGATAGTCAAATTCTTTGATATCAAAGACTTGGTGTTCAGACCAGGAGAAAATTTGTTGCCAGTTCAAGTTGTGCAAATCTTGCTCTATTATCTCAGGTTGAGACTAAAAACCTCAACCATGCAAGTGAGGACAAGTTATAGGTGAGAGTTACGAATGAAGAACTTGACCAAATTGAGAAGAATGACACTTGGGATCTTGTTCCAAGACCTAAAGAGAAAAACGTCATAGGTACAAAATGGGTCTTCAAAAATAAACTAAATGACCAGGGTTGAGAAATTAGGAATAAGGCTTAATTAGTTCTCAAAGGGTATGCCCAGATAGAAGGGATATATTTTGAGGAAGCCTTTGCACCAATAGCTAGATTAGAAGCTATCATAATGTTTCTTACCTTTTCCATTCATAAAAACATCAAGGTATATCAGATGGATGTGAAGTCGAAATTTCTTAATGGAGATCTGGAAGAACAAGTTTATATTGAGAAACTAGAAGGATTCACACTCACCGAAAATGAAGGGTTTGTATGCAAACTAAAAATGCCTTATATGGACTCAAATAGGTTCCCAGAGCATGGTATGAAAGACTGGATCGATACCTTCAACAACAAGGCTTTAAGAAATGTATTATAGACAAATATCTATACATAAATTCTGAAGATGATCATCTACTAATTGTAGTTGTGTATGTGGACAACATAATATTTGGGAGCGATCCGGAACAATTGGGACAACAATTCACAAACTTTCTGTACACAAATTTCGAGATGTCCATGATCGGAGAATTGACCTTCTTCTTAGAACTGCAAATTTCTCAGTCAAAAAATGGGGTATTTATCTCCCAGTCCAATTACATATGAGAAACTCTGAAGAAGTTTCGGTTGGAAGATTGTAAGACAGTTAGAAATCCTATGGTTTCAGATTGAAAATTATGCAAAGAAGATGAGACATCACTGGTAAATCAGAATGAATACAGATCAATGATAGGAAGCTTATTGTATCTCATAGCTTCGAGACCAGACATCATTCAAGCAGTGGGTCTAGTGGCTATATTTCAAGTTTTTCCTCATGAAAGTCATGTCATCGTTGTCAAAAGGATTTTCAAATATCTTTAAGGAACAACTAACTATGGACTATGGTATGCTAAAAACATAGAGTTTAAGTTGAAGGCTTATTTTGGTGTTGATTGGGCATGAAGTATTGATGACATGAAGAGCAAATCTGGTGCAACATTCTTTTTGGGAAACTGCTTAGTGTGCTGGGTCAGCAAGAAACAGAACTCCATTTCTTTATCAACTTTAAAAGCAGATTATGTTGCAGCTGCCACTTGTTGCTCACAAATTCTATGGATGAAGCAGACCTTGAAGGACATTAAGGTAGAGTTCACTGATCCTATTCCAATCATGTGTGATAATACTAGTGCCATCAATATCTCTAAGAATCCTATCATGCACTCAAATACCAAGCACATCCCTATCGAGTTTCATTTCTTAAGAGAGCAGGTTGCAACCCATGTTGTTCAACTTGAATATGTAGCCGCAAAAGACCAACTTTCCAATATCTTTTCTAAGCCACTAGCAAGAGAACCTTTTGAATATCTCAAGCAACAGATAGGAGTTTTGACTCCTCCCAAATGACTCAACTATATTGTGTGTTGGAAGCTACTCAACATGTGGGATCAATTGAAGAGTAGGCTACAATGGTTTAGGGGACGTATTCAAGGGAATCCTTTGTTATTGATGCCAAAGGGGGAGAAGATTACTGGTGCATAAAATAAGAACAACAATGAATAAGACCATGCCTAGTTTCAGGGGGATCTTATGTTGTTTCCATTAATACCAAAGGGGGAGATTGTTGGACAATTGGCATTGTTTGGGTGGATAGTAGTATAAGTGTGTTGGCATTGATGTCAACCAGATCAACATGGAGGTTTGTGGCAGAAGATGCTAGCATTGATATGCCTAATGTGTCAAGCTTAGGGGGAGTCATATGGTTGTTGTAGTCTCTAGTAGAGAATCACCATAGTAGCAGGCTTATTGGAGAAGCCATAAAATCATGACTATGTTGGTTGGGAGTCCAGGATTCTAGGCACAAGAGAAGGGCCAAGGTGCAAAGAACAACAGAGAGTTTGCACCCATTTCTTAGGTTGAAAATGGGCTAAAAGCCTACAAGAGACCCTCTCCACTAAAAAGTGCTCTGAAATACCTTTCCAACAGTGTGTGGATGTTTGCAAATGGCTTTTTGGATTAAAATTTATGGATTGTTGTTGAACCCCATAATTGCTTCTTTTTTACAACTCTTTTTCACTACATTCCTCCCTTTTTGACCTTAATAACTACAATTTGGATATCAGTTTACAAGGTTGCTAGCATAGCAGGTGCATAATCATCTTCTATTCCAAAAATATCATTTGAATTTATTATTTAACTTAATATCTACCTAAGTTATTGAATTACAACGATTCTACAACTGATTTATGTTTATGCATCTAAGCCCAAGGTTCGATAGTTTCCGGAGCTTTAGCCGAGAAACAAGGCATATGGGTAGTTGGAAATTAGTTGGGACAATGATCTATTCCTTTTTGCATAAGATGGATCAATAAAGAAGTCACTCTAACAACTCGATCAAAGGATAATTCAACCACAATAGAAGGTGAATCAAGTGAGCGAGATGCAGCTTTTTCGTTTCATGATTTGTTGCATTGATAGAAAATCATGAGCAAATCACGATATATTATCTTTTACACTTAATTATAGTTGATCTCGATTAGCGTAGGCATAATTCTCTGAAACATTTATTGCGTAAGGGTTTTATAAATATGCCTCTCAGCATAGCTAAGACAGACTTGAATTTTATTTGTAAAAACTTTGTTTCGCTATACAAACTCTATTTCGTTCTATTTTCTTGCTGTGCATTCTCAATGTATGGTTGATCCTATCATGAAAGCGTTATCGTGCTACATGTTTCTTATAGGAGGGTGCCCTCAAGATAGTAAGGTTTTCCTTTTGTTTATAGTTAGCAATTCATTTTATGTTTCCTGTAGATTTCTATCAGTTCATTTAATGATTTAAGTTTTGATTGCTAGATAGAGGTTTAAGATTGTTTTGCAGCAATTTTATATAATCATTTTATTGTTGAAGAGAAGAAAGATTTCTAGTGCACATGGATAGAGTATGAATTAACATAGATTAGAAGCACATCTTTAGGATTTTCATTTGCAGAGCTAATCTTTCTTTTTGTTAAAGAATATTCTTTTATAGTGTGATTTTATTGTAGGTGTAAACTTTTGTATAAGAAAGAGTGATTCCATTTGAATGCACATGTGATTTTCATTTAAACAAATGTGATTTCACTTATAAGGACGTGTGATTTTCATTTAAGCAAGTGTGATTTTATTTATAAGCAAGAGTGTTTTCATTTTAAACCAAGTGTGTGAGTGATCTTATTTTAAGCAAAGTGTGTATGTGATTTTACTTTAAGTAAGAGAAATAGATTTGGTTCCATTTTTATGAGAAATTTATTTACTTACATAGTTGTAGAGAAACATGTGCATTTTGATATCTCAAATTAACTTAGGAATTGCATGAGTGACAAAGACTCCTAACACATATAATGCACATACATTTCATTAGTTTACTAGCCCTGGTTGATAATTCATGTAAGTAATTTAACATTAATTAAATTACCAAACATTTTGGCGTCGTTGTTGGGGAAGTGTATATAGGAGTCTTTTTCTTTTTATTTTCATTAAAAAATAATAATAATAAAAATGATATGCATATGGAAAGAGATTCTAGAGGTAGATTTGTAAGTAGAGGTAGGAGTTTGATTCCAACATCATCACTCACTACACAATGACCTCGTAGTGCCACACAATCCACCAAAACTCACATTCCATCAATTGCAAGCAGACATATACTTCCTGAGGAATTTAGATCTGAAATCCAACCTAAAGATTTACCAACTTCTTCAACTGAAGTTGTAATAAAATAAGAATATCCTACATACCCAATTTAAGGAGTACTTTTTGTATCTTCAACTGGAGAACAAATTGTAGGACAAGAACTAGATAAGGAACTAGAAAATCTAATTTTAGAACCTTACATTAGTTATGAAGAATCTATAATGGCAGTATAGGGGAAGAGGAAGTACATAATGTAAATGGTGAAAGAGGTGGAGGAATAGGAAGAGGTGGTGGTAGAGGAGGTCTAGAACCTTTTAGATTTTCCATCCTCGATGAAGATACCATAGCCAAAATGAAAAATATCTCACCCAACATCCTTCCTAATTTTCATGGATTAAGAAATGAGGATCTTGAAACATTTCTCTTTGAGTTTGAATGTTTGTGTATAACTTATGACTACTTGCTTAATACTCAAAAGTTGAAATTGTTTCCAGCCACTCTTAAGGATGCAACATTAAAATGGTTTATGGGCTTAGGAGTACACTCTATAAGAACATGGGAAGAAATGACAATTGCATATTTAGAAAAATATAAGGATTATTGTATGCCTCATAATCTTAAAGATGAAGTCTTTAAAATGATGCAAAAAGAAGATGAAAATATTGAATATTTTGTTGAGAGATTTGCTTATAATTTAAAAAGGGCTAAAATCCATAATCTAGATGAAGAAACTTTGAAAGCTCTCTTACTAAAATCTATCAGAGATGAGTGGATAGACCTTCTCATTCTGATGGGTAAGGGAGATATTTCTCAGTTATCATTTGGATATATTTGTGAGTTATGCCTACACATTTCAAGAGGAAAGACAAGAATTGGGAAAAATCTAAGAGATCCTGTTATGTCTAGGATTAATAGATCTGCAGCTTGGATAGTAAGTAGGGTTGAAATAGGCAATTTGCTTGACAACTTTAAAATTTATATTTTGGTGAGTCTTAGTGAACAAATAGATACCCTTAAAGTACCAAACAAGAAAAAAGCCGAAAATGCTACATTATCTATCTTTTTTCCAAAATGTAGAAAGATGCATACCTTGAGAGAATGCCCTCTTGACTTAAAAAGTGTAGAAACTTGTGACATATGTGCAGAAAATCACGATATAAAGAAATGTCCTTAAATACAAGGTCTTAAAGCTATCTATAAAGAGGAAGTAATGCCAAATCAAGTAGAACCTTTTTGTTTTATTTCCAAGAGACCATGGAAAAATCCACAATCGAGTATGACCCAAGGTTTCAACACTCAAACATATGCACAACCATCACAAAGCAATTGGATTGCACCCATGCCTTGGTAACCTTGGCCTCAACCTTGGGCACAAGGATCAAAAAATCCTTATGGAAAATGCTCTCAATATCCTCAAACTTACCTTGCTTTTCCACCACAATATTTTCCTTAGCCTGTTCAACCCTCTCAACCACAAAATTAAAACACATAGCTTTCACTACCATTTCCAAAAAAAACAAATCAATTGTCTTCTTAGCCACTTCTTAATCCAAATAATAAAAATTCACAGCCTGTTTACAACATGGAAGGACATATTTTCCAAACTTACGTGATAACTCTGTTAGATCTAAACAATGTCCAACTTAGATTTGGAGGAGTATTGGAAAAGAAGTCACCATCTGTTGTTATCTAGGATTCTAAAAAAAAAAAAAGATGACATCTCTGAGAAAGATACATCTTCTCATCAAAAAGAAAATTCTAAAAAACAAACCACCCTATACATTCGGATGATATTCCAATAAACTCGACTCCCATTATAGAACAACCGTCAGTTTTTGTTCAAAACCCACCTTTTCCTGAAAGATTGAAAATTGACAAAGGGTTAGAAAAGCAGATTGTATTGCCTGATTATGATATGATAGATGAACTGAAGAATGTTTGTATAAAAATTCTTTTGTTACGAGCTATCAAATAAATACCAATATTTTCAAAGACAATTTGGGAGTTAAGTATTAAAAAACTAGGAAGAAAAAAGAAAGAAGTTAAAAGAATCTAGTTAGTTGGAAAAATCATAGATATCATGACAGGAAAGACAACAGTTCAAAAATATCTAGATCCAGGAAGTCCCATTGTGAAAACACACATCAATGGTGTTGATATTCCAAACACATTGATTGATTTAGGAGAAACTATCAACATCATGATTAAACAAACTATGGATCAATTGAAACTTCCTAATCTTCAATATACACCTACACTATTGCAATTAGGAGATAGATCTGTTATCAAACTTGATGGTGTGCTAGAAGATGTACTTGTATCCTTATATTCTTCGAAGTATCTTGTTGACTTTATAATATTAACACCCAAGAATAATCTAGGAGGACACCCATTGATTCTAGGATGACCATGGTTAGCTACAGTTGATGCTTTTATAAGTTGTATATCTGGTGATATGTTTATCTTTGATGGAATTTTGACAAAGAAATTCACATTATATCCTCCTGCAAAAACAATGATAGAATTAGAAAGTGAAGCATGGATATATGATGATAATGAATACTTTGACATACGGCCAATTTTTACCACTTCACAAATAGATGAAGAAGATCAAATTTTGAATTTAATAGAAAATAATTAATCTTCCTCATATTTTGAACAAAATCATAGTTTTCAAGAACAATGTACTATTGAATATCTATCATCTTGTCAAATGGATTTACATTCTGTGGATAAATTTGGAAATTCTTTAATAGAAAAATTTCCAGGGAAAACTTTGAATATTAATGATAATCTAGAAGAATCTCAAAAGAAATAATTAATAAATATGTTGCAAAAACATTCCTTTGCTTATCCATGGGAATACACTGATATGAAAGGAATTGGTCCTAACACTTGTATGCATAATATCTATATTGAAGAAAATGCCAAACCAATCTGACATCCACAAAGGAGAATGAATGCAAATTTAAGGGAAATCATTAAAGGGGAATTACAAAAATTGTTAAATGTGAATTTAAATTATCCAATATCAGACAACCAGGGGGTTTCACCACTGGTAATTCTTTTGAAGAAAAATGGAAAATGGAGAGTATGCATTGATTATAGGGAATTGAATAAATCTACTTTAAAAGATCATTTTCCACTTCCTTTTATAGATAAATTTCTTGACACATTGTCAGTGAAAAAGTAATTTTCATTCTTGGATGGTTTTAGTGGATATAAGCAGATCCAAGTAGCTCTAGAAGATCAATATAAAGCAACCTTTACCTATCCATGGGGAACCTATGCATACTGAGTACTTCCTTGTGGGTTATGTAATGCACCTGCAACATTCCAAAGGGTATTTCTAGGTATTTTCTCTGATCTAATTCATAATTAGGTGGAAGTTGACATAGATGATTTTACTATCTATGGAAATTATTTTGAAGAAGCTCTTAAAAATTTGGGAAATTTTCTCATTAGGTGTAAAGAAGAAAATATCTCATTAAGCCATGAAAAATGTTTTATGATGTTTACTGAGGGAATTGTTTTAGACCACCATATTTCAGGAGATAGAATTAAAGTAGATGCATCTAAGGTAGAAGTCATTTCCAAGTTATCAGTTGCTACACGTCAAAGGAATGTTAGAAGTTGTCTTGGTTTTACTGGATATTATAGAATATTTATTGAAAACTTCACAAATATTTCCTCTCCACTTTTCAAATTTCTTACAAAAGATTGTGAATTCATCTGGGATTCTGACTACCAAAAAGCTTTTGAAACATTGTAAGAAAATATTTCTGAAGCACCCCATTTTAAGAGGACCAAATTGGAACTACCTTTTCACATTTCCACTGATGCCTCAGATACAACTATAGGAGTTGTATTAGGACATGAATATTTAACTCCTTATGCCATTTATTACACAAGAAAAAATTTAACCCCTGCAGAGTTGAATTATACTGTAACAGAAAATAAGTTTTTAGTTGTTGTACCTACCATCTATAAATTTAGACATTATATCACTGGTTATGAAACCTACATACACAAAGATCATTCTGCAATTAGATATTTAATAAATAAACGAATTACTAATGGCAGAATTAAAATATGGTTATTATTATTATAAGAATTCAATATTACTATTTTGGATAGACCAGGAAAAAAAACACAGTTGTTGATTTTCTATCTAGAATCCAAAATAATAATAATGATGTTCATGTAGAAGATACTTTTCTTGATGAATATGTTTTTACAGTATCTATTAAATCTCTTTGGTTTGCATATATTGCTAATTATTTAGCTACAGGGAAGTTGCCATCATACTTGTCTCCTTAAGAGAAAAGGAAGGTTATTCAAACTAGTGCATCCTATTAATGAATAAATGAAGAACTTTGCAAGACAAGACCTGACTTAATCATTCAAAGGTGCATTAGAGAAGATGAAGTAACATAAATATGAAAGGCCTGTCATGATGAACCATGTGGAGGACACTTCGTTGATAAAATAGCTGCTTATAAAGTCCTTCTTTCAGGATATTATTGGCCTTCTCTTTTTAAGGATGCCAAGGAATATGTTAAGAGGTGTGACAATCGTCAAAGAATGGGGAAACCCGTTCGTTCAGATGAAATGCCTCTACAACCTCAGGTACTTATTGGAACTTTTGAGAAATGGGCTTTGGACTTCGTTGGTCCAATCAATCCACTATCAAGACAAAAACAATACATTGATTTTTGTACACTCTATGTCACAAAATCGGTGGAAGCTAAAGCACTTCCTTTTCCTACTGAAAATGTTGTAGTTTCATTTCTGTTTGAGGATATTTTCACTCATTTTGGTGTCCCAAGGGAAATTGTGACAGATCAAGGCACTCAATTTACATCCAAGTTGGTACAAAAGATAATGGAGGAGTACAAAATCAAGCATAGGAAGTCAAAGTCATATCATCTACAAGCCAATGGACAAGTTGAATCTACCAATAAAGTAATTGAAGCAATTCTTACAAATACTGTGCATCTGCATAGAAGGGATTGTGTAGAAAAGCTTCCAAAAACTTTATGGGCATACCGTACAACATGGAGAAATACAAAAAGACACACTCCTTATGAAATTGTTTATGGAAAGAAAATCATGTTTCCTATTGAGTTCCAAATAAATACTTTTAAAACAACCACCAAATTCGGTCTTGATCTATCAAAAGCCCAAAGACAAAGAATGGAGCAATTGAATGAACTTGATGAGATAAGAGAAGATGTTATTCAAAGAACCAATATAGTCCAACAATAAAGATCCAGGTGGCATGATAAGTTTAACAAAAAAAGGAAATTTCAGCCTGGTGATTAGGCATTGCTTTTTGGTTCAAAATTTAAAGATTTTCAAGGAAAATTTCAAACTCTTTGGCTTGGTCTTTATGATATTCAAATTGTCTTTAATAATGGAGTAGTCAGAATTAGAGCCATTGATGAAGAGAAAGTGACCTTATTTGTAAATGGTCATAGGTTACGAATATATCATAAACCAGTAATAAGGGAGAAATTTATAAGAAATCTGCAAGATAATCTTGATTTGAAGTTGGTCAAGGAAGATTCTTCTTCCTCTCCAAATTAGTCTTCTACTCTCTTTTTTCAAAAAAAAAATTATATTATATATATATATATATATATATACACACACACTATATATATACATAACATGAAAACCAACATTGTTGGTATGTTTTATATAGAAAAATCTTAGGTTGAAAACCAAGAGTTCTTGGCAGCCTAGATTTTCTTTTCCCTATTCTAGTCCCATTTTCTTTTTATTCCTCTTTTCTCTTTTGAAAATAAAGAAGCTATGAAATTGTCAATGATCTACAACTCTAACAAAATTACGCAATTGAATTGGCAGATTGAACCCAGGGAAGATGAAGATTATGGCAAAAGAAAATCCAATGAAGATTACAGCTGAAGCAACTTGACAACCTACAAAAGACAAATCAAAATCAGTAAAACAAGGGATCAAAGGTATTTAAATATTAAGTTATATAATAAAGGTGGAACATTTGAATTATGAAATAAACGATGAGTAATCGTTACTATTTGCATACTGAATAATGATTACCCTTAATTACTCTCACACGATTTCGGTTTTAATGAAAATATCAATGTCTTTTCAACCAAGTTGGGGTTTGACCATGATATAATTCAAAGATCAACCTCTCCTCTCCAATCATCATTCATCTTCATTCCGAAACACTTCCATTTCACTTAACCCTGTTTTATTGCCTATACTGCCTTCACCTAAACTCTATTTTCTAATTCATTCCACACTCAAATTTCTCTTACTCCTTAACCCTTTCAAAAGAGAAATTACAGGCTAGAATTCTCTACCATGGGAGTCATTGTAAAGTCAGGGCCAAATGGGATTAGGTTTCTTGAGGGATACGGATAGGTCAAACAATTGACGCAGCAGGAAAGATGGCTAGAATTTGTGGAGAAATTTGATGGGCATGAGAAGGAGGTAACAAAATCTTTCGCTAGGGAATATGACACAATTGAAGTAGAAATTGGAGACGTGAAGCTAGTGTTAACAGAGTCTTTCGTGGAAGGAGCCACAACATTTCCATGAATTGGAGAAAGTTAGTTTAATAACATAAGAATTGAAGAAAAAGAATGGAGAGTTTTTCTAAAGAATCCAGGTATGGAAATTTCTATGTTTAAAAAGGGAATACCAGTCATGGTTTTGAAGAGTAAATGGAGAAATTTTCTTCTAATCATTCAAAAATTTATAAATTGTGAAGGAATATTTGGTAACATGTTCCTTTATCATGCATGTTTAATGATGAATTTTGTAGATGGAAATGAAATTAACCTATCATATTTCCTACTTCGAAGTTTAAGAAAGATGGCTGGTAATGTTCAAAGAAAAATACAACCTATAGGTAACACTCTATA
Source organism: Pinus taeda (assembly GCA_000404065.3). Taxonomy (NCBI): domain Eukaryota; kingdom Viridiplantae; phylum Streptophyta; class Pinopsida; order Pinales; family Pinaceae; genus Pinus; species Pinus taeda. The sequence goes on along the minus strand of APFE030472712.1, from coordinate 322,967 downwards.
CCATCATGAGCTAGTGAAAATCTTGATTGAAGCACATATGAGAAACATAGGAGACAATTGGGAAGATTTCTTAGTCAGAAATCATTTCAAGGAAGCATAAATAGAAGAGCCTAGTGGTAAGACAAATAAAAGTAGAAGGAATATGACCATAGAAGATAACTCACCTCCACAATAAGAGAATCATTTAGAAGATGAGACTCCTCTTGTAGATGTGTTAGTGAATCTTAAAGGGAAACATCTTAGAAGGAAGATAGCTAGTACTAAAGAAGAAAGTTCATCTAAAAAGTGAACAGAGCAAGGAAAATTTAAGAAGCAATCACCATCTAAACCATCATCTACCATAAGAACAAGTGGAATGCTCGATAAAACAATCCATGCAAAAACTCGATAGTCCCCAGAATTTGTTGATTTAGAGAAATAAGAAATCGAACCTAGAGTTTCATCGTCACCAATTCCATCACCAACAGTTCCATCATCACTTATTCCATCACTAGTTTCTAGTCTAGTTAGAGGAACTCCAGAGATTGATCATGTGCAGCAAGAAATTTATGACTATGCAAAATCTATGGAAAGAAGAGCTATAGGTAAAAATATTGTGTCATCCTCAAACCAAGGAGAAAATGAAGCAATCCATTCTAATATTTTAGGAGAAATTCAAGTTGAAGACATCCTCAAGGAAGAAATTTATGAATTGGAAACACTGAATAGACATCTAAAGCAAAAGAATGAAACAATAAAGAAACATAATGAAATTCATAGAACCCAGAATGACAACATCCTGCTACATCTTAATTTGTGTTATAATAAAAACAAGAAATTGACAGCTAAAAACAAATTTCTTAAGAGGAAGATTATAGGCCTACAACAAATAATTTTGATGAAGAAACTGAGGATGGCAGTCACTGCTAAGAAATCAAGAAGGAGTAAATTGGATGTCCTTTCTCAGGTATTTGAGGAGGCTCAATAATAGGAAGGACTCACAAATTTTGAAATTTTTCATGAGGACATGCAATTTCTTCCATGTGGGGGAATGTTGAACCTCAGAATTGCTTCTTTCTGAAAACTCTTTTTCACTCCATTCCTCCCTTTTTGACCTTCATAACTACAATTTGGGTATCAGTTTACAAGGTTGAGAGAATAACAGGTACATAATCATCTTCTTTTTCATAAATATCATTTGTCTTTATTATTTAACTTAATATCTACCTAAGCTACTGAATTACAATGATTCTGCAGCTAAGTCCAAGGTTCAAAAGGTTGCAGAGCTTCAGTCAAGAAACAAGGCATATGGGTATTCAGAAATTATATGGGACAACGATTTGTTCCTATTTGTAGAAGCTGGATCGATAAAGAAGGAACTCTAATAGTTCAATCAAAGGATAAGTCAACCACCATAGAAAGTGAATCAAGCCAGTGAGATGCAGATTTTTCGTCTCATGATTTGTTGCATTGATAGCAAATCATGAGCAGATAATGATATCTTATCTTTTACAGTTAATTATAGATGATGTTGATTAGCATAAGTTTAATTCTTTGAAACATTTATTGCATAATGGTTTTATAAATATGCCTCTTGGCATAGTTGAGACATACTTGAATTTAATTTGTAAAATCTTTGTTTTGTTATACAAACTATGTTTTATTCCATTTTCTTGATGTGCAATCTCAATATGTGGTTGATCATCTCATGAAAGTGTTACCGTGCTACCGTATTCTCGTAGGAGGGCCCCCTCGAGATAATAAGGTTTTCCTTTTGTTTACATTTAGCAATTCATTTGATGTTTCCTATAGATTTATGTTAGTTCGTTTAATGATTTAAGTTTTGATTGCTAGATAGAGGTTTAAGATTGTTTTGCAACAAGTTTACATAATCATTTTATTGTTGAAGCGAAGCGAGATTTCTAGTGCACATGCACAATGTATGAGTTAACATAGATTAGAAGCACAACTTCAGGATTTTCATTTGCAGAGTTAATCTTTCTTTTTGTTAAAGAAGATTCATTTATAGTGTGATTTTATTGTACGTGTAATTTTGTTTATAAGCAAGAGTGATTCCATTTGAATGCAAGTGTGATTTTCATTTAAAAAAGTGTGATTTTACTTATAAGAAAGTGTGATTTTCATTTAAGAAAGTGTGATTTTATTTATAAGAGAGAGTGATTTCATTTTAAAGAAAGTGTGTGAGTGATCTTATTTCAAGAAAAGTGTGAGTGTGATTTTATTTTAAGTAAGATAAATAGAATTGGTTCCATTTTTATGAGCAATTTATTTACTTACATAGCTGTAGAGAAATATGTGCATTTTGATATCTCAAATTAACTTAGGAATTGTATGACTCCTAGCACAGACATTGCACATAAATTTCATCAGTTTACTAGCCCTAGTTGATAATTTATGTAAGTAATTTAACATCAATTAAATTACCAAACAACTGCAGAAGTCAGGATCTTGAAGTCCTAAGCAAGCAGAGATATCAGAGAAACCTAGTATATAGGGACCTTGGAACTTCGTAACCTCAATGAAATTCCTTTTTAAGAAAGTTTTGATCCGAGCACAGGGAAGCATGACCGAATATCGAAGGCACTCAAAATATCAGAACTTGAAATATCGGAGGTTAGAATTTCGAAGGGACAGAGTAGGTTGGAACCTCAGAAGGACGAGACCATCGGAAGCTCAGAGTTTCATAAGTCCTTATAAATTTAATTCATTTAAAAGCAACGAGGTTGTGATTTGCAGATAATTACGAAGGGAATTCACTGCAAAGCCAAAGGACCATGGGATCTTTTTTCTCTCTTCCCATAGGACACTTTGCAGCACGTGATTGACCTTGAGAAGTTAACAAGGCATATGACGTCAACATGATTTGGCAGTACGGAGGACACGTGGCAGTCAGATTCAATATTTTGGGTGACCTATTGGGAAAATCCATGTGACACATGTCACCACTAAGGAGGTGCCATGTGGACTTGATGACATCAACATGATGTCATCTTAGAGGTCGAAATTTCATAGGTTGGAGTTTTTGTAAATCTTGTCTAATTGTTTTATGGGAAAATTTTGATCTAATGTGTCGATCCTTAATGTGACTGGAACATGGTTGTGGGAGACCCAAAGAACCAAGGACGCAAAGCAGAGCTAACACCTAAGTTCTATGGAGTATATCGGAGGCTGAGGACATCGCAACTCTATTCTAATTTCAATTTGAAAGAGTTACAATATAGGGGACTTCCAATGTGGTGGCGCTTGGTTGTGAAAGCCAAAAGAATCAAGGGCGAGAGAAAATATACAGGGAGATAGGCCACAGACAGGAGCTTGAAGGCCTTAGAACCTAGGTGTTATGCCCCCGACAAGAGCCTCAAGTCCTTAGCACCTAAGTTATATTGTTGGGTTGTGTTATTTTCTTTCCATGACTAGCCCATGTAGTTAACCAGGGGGTTAGAGGTGGGGCGGAGCCCCCCCTTCATTGCGTCAATTGCGTAGCGAGGGAGTCACAGGGGGTTTGAGGGGTGCTGAGGGGTATCGCTCGGGCCTGTGGTAGACCTTGTTCAGTGGGAGATCTGTGAGATCAATTCTAGTGGCGAAAGAAGATGTCGAGCAGTGGAAAGATAGAGATCAAGAAATTTAATGGTCAGAGTTTTGAGTTATGGAAACTCAAGATGGAGGATCTGTTGGTGGATAAAGATCAGTGGACCGCGGTAGATCCAGGTACTAAACCAATGGGAGTGTTCAATGAAGAATGGATGAAGTTGGATCGGAAGGCAAAGAGCACAATACGATTGTGTGTCTCAGATTTAATATTGTTGAATGTATCAGGGGAAGCTACAACGAAGGATTTGTGGGACAAGTTAAGGACTTTGTATCAACCTAAGTCTCAGGTTAATAAAATGTTCCTATGGAAAAAGTTGTATAACCTGAGGATGAAAGATGGAGACTCAGTGACAGAGCATTTGAATGCATTTAATACTGTGGTAAGTTAGCTATTATTTGTTGATATTAAAATTTATGATGAAGATAGGCATCAGTTTGTTGTGTTCTCTACCAGATTCATGGGATAGTCTAGTTATTACAATAGGTAGCAATGCAACTGCCTTGCAGTTTGATGAAATAGTCTCATCCTTGTTGACGGAGGAGACGAGACGGAAAAATATGGAGAGCCAGAATGGTGATGCCCTGTCTGTACAAGGATGGTCCTAGAACAGAAACAAAAATAAGTCATCAAGTTGGAGATCTAAATCTAGAGGGAGATCTAAATCTCCAGGAAAACCTGTAAAGGTGGTGTGCTAGAAATGCAGAAAGGAAGGGCACCACAAAAGGGATTGTAAATCTAAAGCTCCTAACAAAGGAAAGGGAGCTGATGATGCTCCTTCTGCAGAGACGAAAACCACCTCAGATGAAGGTGGGGATGTGTACTTGGCTTCTTCAAGTACACATGTAGATCATGAGGCATGCTTGATTGACTCAGGGGCATCATTTCACTTCACTCCACATAGAGAGTGGTTTTGCCAGTATGAGAAATATGATGGTGGTGATGTCTTCTTGGGGGATGACAGGAAGGCTAGAATCATTGGTCACGGAAAAGTAAAGTTTGAGTTGCAAGGTGGAATGGTTAGAACACTTCCGGGTGTTCTGCATATTCCTGGATTGGCCAGAAATCTAATTTTTGTAAGCAAGTTGGATGATGCAGGTGTAAAAATAATGTTCGAGAAGGATACCTGCAAAATGGTTCGGGGAGAATTGGTATTGATGTAGGGAGTTCGGATTGGAACTCTGTACAAGCTGCAAGGTAGCACTATTACTAATGGGTGCAATAGTTTTGTGGTTCCTGAAAGTGGAACATAAAATCTAGTGGTCTCCAAAGAGAGGACCATGTTGTGGCATCAAAGGCTTGGACATATTGGAGAGAAGGGCCTTTGAATACTTCATGGTAAAGGTATGGTAGAGGGTATGAGTAATAGCTCTCTGGATTTTGATTTCTGTGAAAATTGTGTATACAAGAAGCAAAATCGGATGAGTTTCCCTTCTGGTGGTAAGAGGGTGAAACAAATATTAGAACTTGTGCACAGTGATGTGTTTGGACCTGTGAAGGTTTCATCCCTGGGTAAGTTTATGTACTATGTATCATTTATAGATGACTTCTCAAGGAATACATGGATATATTTCCTTAAGAAGAAATCTGAAGTCTTTGATAGGTTTAAAGAATTTAAGGCTCTGGTGGAAAACCAGATAGAGAAGAAGATAAAGGTGTCAAGGATAGGTAACAGTGGAGAGTTTTGCAGTAAGGAATTTGAAGAATTCTATAAGAAGTGTGGTATAGCATGGCAAAAGACTACTCCATAAACAACTGAGAAAAATGGAGTTGCAGAAAGAATGAACAAGATGTTGATGGAAAGGGCAAGAAGCATGCTCAGTGGTGCCAGGTTAGGACAAGAATTCTAGGCAGAGGTGGTGGAGACAGCATGTTACTTGGTCAACAGATCACCTTCATCAGCATTGGAGGATAAGACTCCACAAGTGGTATGGACTGGTAAGAAACCCTCTCTTTCACATCTGAGGGTATTTGGATGTGATGCATATGTACATGTTCCAAAGGATAAATGAACAAAGCTGGATAGTAAATCTGGAAAGTGCATCTTTATTGGGTATAAGGATGGTTTAAAGGGTTATAAGCTTATTGTTTTCAGGCTTCTGCGATCAATGCTTTGTGTGTAGTTTTCTTTCAGAGTTCTCACATCCATAATTATTTGCATCGACGTTTCGAGTCATCCACTGTGGCTCATCATCAGGATAGATTAGTAATTGTGTAAAACAAATCTCATTGTTATGCATAAATAGAGTTTTAGGGGGATGTAAAGAAAATGGAAGCCAACCTGTCATAATTGTTGTTTTATAATATTTGGTTTTTTAATTTTGAAATATATAATTATATGATGAGAATTTTATTTTTATTTTTATTTTAAATTGATTTTTATTTAGTTTTATTTGTGACTGGTTATTTTATATTAGTTTTTTTGTTTTTATTTATTTATATAATTAATTTAAATCTGATTTTTGAATATATATAATAATGATAGAATATAATTTGATTTAAATTAATTATTTATAATTATGTAATAAGGAATTTTATTATTTTGATTTAAATTGATTTTTATTTATTTTATTTGTAACTAGTTATTTATATTGGTTTTTGTTTATTTAATTATAATAATTATTCTAGTTTTGTTTTTTTTTTTTTTTGGAATAAATAATATATTGATTCTTTAATGATACTAAAATACGAGTGGTTTATATTGAAATATTTAATTTCTGAACTTTAATAATTTTGGTTAAATTGGTTTTTTTGGTAATAGTTTATTATTATATTGTTTTTGTTTTGTTTTAATTTTATTCTGTTTTGTTCTTTGGTCTGATTAATACTAATTATTTAATACTAGTTTATTTTAAATATTATTATTATTATTATTATTTTAATGATAATATAAATGAGTAGTATTAATATTAATGATATTAATGTTATATTAGTTAAAGGGAAGCTAATTTATTTATTTGTTAGTCTCATAAAGAAGTGTTAATTTTAATGTCAATATTAGTAATGATTTATGGAACTAATTTCAATTATTTTGGAATTTTAAAATTTTTTCTCAATTGTCTAAGGTTCTTTGTTTTTAAGTTAAATTGTGAATTAATTTTTATTTAAATTTTTTTAGAAGAGAGAGGGGAGTTCTGCTAGAGAGGTGATAGGTCAAGCATATTGGGGGAAGGGTTGAGCTAGGCGAGGGTGTTCTATGACGTTAAAGTAGGAATTCAGTTATCACTTATTTTCCATCCTTTATCTCGATTGAGGTTGTTTGAGTGTTTACCTATTTCTATGGCTTTTCTTAGTTTTCTATGGTGATAATGATCAATTTTGGCTACTACCCTAGAGTTTTCAATGCAGACGTGATGATTGGTTTTGTTGGAATGTTCGGCTAGGGCTGAGGTTTTGGAACCGAGTAACAAGGAAGGTTGTGTACAACCGAGATGTCGTGTTCAGGGAGGTAAAAGATGTTATTAAACATGAAGTCCAACCAAAGGAACCTGAGAAGATAGAGTTTGAGCTTAAGGAGGAAGAATCAAACTCTACAACAGAGGAGGAATCAAAAGATGAAGAGCCACAAACT
>APFE030472712.1:293559-315015 GCA_000404065.3 Pinus taeda | reverse complement strand
TCCTCCAAATTCGACATGAAAGATCTTGGTGCTGCAAACTATATTTTGGGCATGGAAATTAAAAGAGACCAGGCAAAGAGGAAGCTCTGGTTAAACCAGAGGAAGTATGTCGAGACAACATTGCAGAGGTTTAATATGCAGGATAATAAATTGGTGAAGGTTCCTATTCCTGTAGGTGTGAAGTTATCTGTCGAACAGTGTCCCAAGACACAAGAAGAGGAAGAGGACATGTCCCTTGTTCCATATGCAAGTGCAGTCGGTAACCTGATGTATGCAATCGTCTATACTAGACCAGACATTGCACATGCACTGGGAGTATTGAGCAGGTTTATGTCAAAACTAGGGAAGAAGCACTGGACAACAATGAAGCGGGTTTTCAGGTATTTGTGGGGCACTAGTGATTATGGTTTGTGCTACCAAGGAAAACCAGGATTCATCAGAGTGTTGGATATTCATGGCTTTGTTGATGTAGACTAGGCTGGAGATCTGGATCAGAGAAGATCTACAAGTGGGTATGTGTTTAACCTATTTGGAGGCACAGTCAGTTGGATGAGTAAGAAACAATCTGTTGTGGCACTATCAACTATAGAGGCAGAATACATGGTAGCCACTCATGAAAGTAAGAAAGTTGTTTGGTTGCAGAGATTGTGTTCAAGTTTGGGGTTAGTACAGGGAGCTATAAGGATAGACTATGACAGCCAAAGTGCAATTTTATTGGCAAAGAACCCTGCGTATCATTCAAAGACAAAGCACATTGATGTTCAATATCACTTTGTGAGGGATATGATAGAAGATAAAAAGGTGTTGCTAGTAAAGGTGGACACTTTGAAGAATACTGCAGATGCATTGACAAAATCTGTGAGCTCTGAGAAGTTCTCTTGGTGTAGAGAAACAATGGGTGTTGCAAGGCTAGATAAATGACTAAACTCTCGTATGGCCCATTGTGGAAAGAAAATAACAAGTGGGAGAATGTTCGGTTGTGTTATATTCTTTCCACAACTAGCCCACGTAGTTAACCGGGGGGTTAGAGGGGGGCCAGAGCCCCCCCTTTGTTGCGCCGATTGTGTGGTGGGGGGTCATAGGGGGTTTGAGGGGTGCAGGTAACCCCACTCTATGGCGTTTGAGGTAGCACCCCAGAATAATTTTTTTTGGACCCTATATTAGGTTGGGCGGACCTACCTATGGTTTTGTGCATGATTTTTTGCACATGGTTTTGGATGCAATGGTTTTCGGTCCATGGTTTTGGATGCAATGGTTTTTGGTCCATGGTATTGGATGCTTCGGCATGTATAAATATGTATTGTAACATTGAAAGGAACATAATGAAAAATCAAGTTGGTAGTCCTGGTTTTGGGATCTAGGGGAAATCTCTATGTATATGTGTTTTATGTGTTATGCTCTAACATTGTTTATTTTATGTGTTTAATAATTCGTATGCAAGTAATTATGTACGAGGTTAAAACATACAGATATGCCCGCGATCATGGCAACTAGGCCCATAGAGGAAAAACGAGAAGGGGCTAAGTAAAGGGGGCCAGAGGAATATCGAAGTCTTGCAATTTGGTATCATCATTTTAAAAAAAGTTACGAGATATGAGAGCTCCGATATTCTAATACATAGTATTGTTATGCTAGTGGTCACCAGTAGTGGTCCTACGGTGGAAATGTGGTAAGAATCTAAGCAAGAAGGGGCTAAAGGCATAAAAAAAATTTGATAGTGTAACACCTCACTTAATAAAGTTACAATATGTTAAGGCTCTGATATTGCAGTACAAAAGAGTATTGAAGGTTGGATGGGTCAGTATTTGAGTAAATGTATATAAAGGAGTTGGTTTATGAAGGTAATGGTGAATTCAAAGATCGTTGGGTCAAGGTGACGAGGACCATGATTCTCAGAGAAGAACTAGTGGGCTTGTCTTGATGTTGAAAGAAAATCATCTTTGATCTATTGTGCACATCTTATAGAAAAAATGAATAACAAAGAAGCCATGCATAAGCATAGTCAAGCTCCGTGAGCCATGAATAAGCACGGGGAGACTCATTGGAGTGTGGAGGTGGACTAAAATTAAATTCTCAGTATGGAGAATCACACAGTGTTGAGAAATGGCAACAAGAAATTCCATTTTAATTTGTCCTTGAGTTAAACTGTGAATTAAAATTGAACTCTATTCTCATAGAAACTTAAGTTTAATTAACTTACTTAGCATAGGAACTTCGAGTTGGAAGTCTTTTTATAGTCATGTATATGTTTTCCCTATGTTTTAGGGGTCTATGATGAGTTTGTTTGAGTTGTAATTAGATTAACTTAGTTTACTGAGTTATGGTCAATTAAATTAGTTCTAAATGTTTGTGGAACTAATAAAGGACTAACAACCAGTTGGTGCACTGGTGCATCCACAATTGATACTCCAGTTAACTGAAGATTCCCTCATAAGAAACTCATGTGTGTCATTTGAGAGAAAGACCCAGTTGAGACTAGAGTGCAGGGATAGTAAACTATCAGTTGTATGATTTACTGAGTTGTAAATATCATCCATGCAATCAAAGAAGGACCTATGTTTGGATTGCGTTGTTTTGGAAGCATGAATTCCCTTTAAATACAAGCTATTCATCCTAGGAATTTCGCAAGGAAATAAGTTCTTGGAAGGCAGTGGAATTGGCTAAGTGTTGGCTAATAGCGAGCTTGTGAGGTAGAGAATTGAGCATACTTGTGCGGAATTGTTCTTCTGAGAAAAAGATTTGTATCTTCACTCATATTTATGATTTAATGCAATACAGATAGGCATGGTTTTGAGCAGTGTATTTCCACAGGAAAACTTATTGTGTTATGTGCCATTGATTTGTCTTCTTCTATTTCATATTGATTTCATTGATCTATTGGCTTCCGTTGGTTGAAAGTAGAAGTAGATTCTTGTCCTGTGCTTTAGTAAATTGCATGAGATTGTGAATCTACAGGGAATTCTACATGGTATTAGAGATGAATTCAATATACTATAGGAGATTTCGAAGTTTTGTGTTTTGGGTTACGGGTGAAATTCGAATTTGCATTACATACTTCAGATGGCATTCTACGGTTTGAGGCTCGAGCATGTCTTGGAAGGCAACTCGAATTATATAGCCTTGAGGGACAAAATGGGGGCTATTTTGGAGGATAATGGATTGAAGGAATTCATTGATCAAGATATTCCTAAGCCAGCAGCATCAAATGCACAAAATCTGGCCAAATGGAAGAAGTGTGTGGCGAAGGCGAGGCATATAATCCTTGAGGGAGTTCGAGAGCACATTGTCTTGAGTCTCCATGGCAAGGAAACTTCGTATTCTATGTGGAAATAATTAATAGACTTCTATCAGAACAACAGTGACCAAAGGAAATTGGCATTGAAGGACAAACTGCAAAATCAAAATTGAGAAAGGTGAGACTATTCCAAAATACTTGACCAAGTTCACTCATTGTCATGATGAGCTTGGAAGTGTAGAAATCATAGTTGTCAAGGATGATATGGTGAGTCTTGCTCTTTTGGGACTCCCAAAGAGTTGGCATAGTTATCAGGACTCTATCAATGGTTAGGAGAAGCTTCCAGATTGGGAATGACTGTGGTCAGATTTGATGCCGGAGGAGATCAGGAGTAACACCAGGGATGGCTCTTCATCAAAGACTAGTAATGAAGAGAAATGTGCCTAAGCAACTAAGGTGAAGAAGGGGAAAGGGAAAATTTCCCATTCCAAATCAGATTCTTACCATGGAGGTAAGAAGAAAGACATGATGAAAGTTAAGTGCTTTCATTGTCATGAGCTGGGCCATTTTGCTACAAATTGTCCACTCAAGAAGTCCAAGAAGAAGTCCTCAGGAGAAGCGGCAGGTGAGGCTTTGGCATCTTAATTCGAATTGGAATTTTCCTCATTGCATGCATGCTATCATCAATGATGGGAAGTGTATGGTACTTAGACAATGGAGCTTCATTCCACATTACTGGCGACAAGGACTTATTCAGTGACTTTGATGAGAAAGATCTCTAGATGCATAATGATATGGGTGACGACAGGAGGTATCATGCTACTGGATTGGGAATGGTTACTTTTCAGAGGAAGCATGGGGCTCCACTCACCTTGAAGAATGTTATGTATGTTCCCAGGCTAAAGTAGAACTTGGTATTCGTTTCCATGCTTGAGGATATAGGATATGATGTGATCTTCTCAAAAGGAAAGGCATTCCTTCGACAGATAGCCACAGGTCAAGTAAAGAAGGTAGGGATTTAAGTGAAGAATCTATATAAAATGGAGGTAGAGGATTGTGTTGCTTTGAGAACGAAAGCAGAGATGGTGTAGATCTGAGACGTTGACGAGTTGTGGCACAGGGGATTGGGCCACTTGCATAATTGGGCTTTGAAGATCATGCAACAAATCTCCACTGGTTTTCCCAAAGGTACACTAGAGAAATTTGATACATGCAAGGGGTGTACTTTGGGTAAATACACCAAGTCTTCCTTTCACGACAGAGACAGTTGAGGAGAGGCTATTATAGAGTGATTCCATTCAGATGTATGTGGACCATTCTTGACAGCATCCACGACCAAACACATGTATTATGTTATATTTGTCGATGACTTTTCTCGTAAATGTTGGATATTTTTCATGCAGAAGAAGGATCAAACTTTCACAAAGTTTTGTAAATTTAAAGCATTGGTTGAGAAAGAGTTGGGCAAGAAGGTTAAATCTCTACGAAGTGATAAAGGTGGTGAGTATGTCTCAAATGAGTTTAAGAAATTTTGTGCAATAGAAGGGATTAAACGGGAGTTGAAGTCACCCCATAACCCTCAGCAGAATGGGGTGGATAAGAGGAAGAACATAAGAACAGTAGGGGAAGCGAGGGCGATGTTGCATGATTAGGGCCTACCACTACACTTGTGGGTTGAGGCATGCAACACAATGGTTTATGTTCAAAACCGTAGCCCACATCAAATACTTGGGATGAAGACACCAGAGGAGCTAATTCTTTTACCAAATCTTTCTTATTTATACTTTGAATTATTTTTGGCTCATCGGTATATTTGCATGTACCAAAGATCAGAAGTCGCTTGAGTTGATACCAGATTTGGGGATAGTTGTGGGGTGTATATCACCTCTCAATTGTTGTGTGTTCTTTCCGATTAGCAAGTTTACAATGGTTTGTAGTGGTGCATTCGTTTAGGAGTAGGCAGGTTTCCCTTCAGGGAGCTTCAACTCTCTGTCGTTTTCCAGTCTCTCCTGGAAGGGAGCTACAACCCCCTATTTTTTCAAGGACCACTTTTCATAAATTTTCAAACTGGATCCATATACATCAAATGATCATCAAGTACATGTAAATTATACAGTCAGCTGCAATAACCAGATCAAGATTATTGTCGGATGCTAGAGAGAATTTGGGAGCACCCACATCATAGCACAGACAGAGGAGGTCACCTTACAGGTACACTAGAAAGCACCTTGTGCTTGGTGCACCAGGATAGACAACTACTTCACTGGGTTAGGCTTCATGAAGAGTGAAGCGGATGTGAACTTATATCACATAATGGTGGAAGGTAAATTGTTGATCATTGTACTTTATGTGGATGATCTCATACTGACAAGTGATCATCAACTGATCAAATCTAGCAAGGAGGACCTTGCAAGAGAGTTTGAGATGACAGACTTGGGGCTCATGCATTACTTTCTGGGCATCGAAGTATGGCAGGGTGATGGGGAGTTGTTTGTGTCTCAAGGCAAGTATACCAATGAGATACCCAGGAGGTTCCACATGGAGAGTTGTAAGCCTATGGAGACTCCTCTAGTTAGTAACTAGAGGAAGGAGGATGCTACTTCGGGAGAGGTAGTGGAAGCTATTGTTTGTAGGCAGCTTGTGGTTTCAATCATGTACTTGGTGAACACACGACTAGATTTATGTTACGCAGTTAACCAACTTAGTTAAGCGATGGTTAGGGATATCAAGTTGTATTGGAAGGTGACAAAGCATGTATTGAGATAACTCAGGGACACTTCTCAGTATGGATTGTGGTAAAGACAAACATAAGGAGTGAAGCTTCAAGGCTTCACCGATGCATATTGGGTAGGCAGTCCATCCGACAGGAAGAGCACATCAAGAGGGATCTTTAGTATTGGGTCAGAAACAATTTCTTGGTACAACAGGAAACAAAGATCGGTTGCACTCAGTTTGGAAGAGGTAGAGTACATGGCTGCAAGTCAGACAACATGTGAGGCCATCTGAATGAGGAATATCCTGGTTGTTTGTTTGGTCAGTAGATGGATTAGATAGTGATTTACTGCGATAACTAAGAAAATCTAGTTTTTCATGATAGGTCCAAGCACATTGATATCCGATATCATCATCTTAGAGATTGTGTATTTAGGCACATCATGTTGTTAGAGTACATTCCCATGGAGGAGCAAGATGCTGACATTTTGACAAAGGCATTTTCAAGATGTAAATTCGAGTTTCAAAGAGACAAGATCGGGGTAGCTGATAATCCATTTCTTGTTGAGAGGGAGTGTTGAGAAATGGCACCACAAAATTCTAGTTTAATTTGTCCTTGAATTAAATTGTGAATTAAAATGAAATTCTATTCTCATAGAAACTTCTAAATAGTTAATTAAGTTTAATTAACTTAATTAGATTTGGAATTTCGAGTTAGAAGTCTTTCTGTAGCCATGTATATGTTATCCCTAAGTTTTAGGAGTCCAGAATGAGTTTATTTGAGTTGTAATTAGATTAACTCAGTTTACTAAGTTATGGTTAGTTAAATTAGTTCTAACTGTTTGTGTAACTAATAGAGGACTAACAGTTAGTTGGTGCATTGGTGCATCCACAAGTGTTACTCTAGTTAACTAAAGATTTCCTCATGAGAAACTCATGCATGTCAGTTCAAAGAAAGACCCAGTTGAGGCTAGAGTGTAGGGGTAGTGTACTATCAATTGTATTATTTACTAGATTTTAAATATCATGCATGCAATCAGAGAAAGACTATGTTTGGATTGTGCAATTTTCGAAGCATGAATTCCCTCTAAATACGGGTTGTTCTTCCTAGGAATTGCGCAAGGAAATAGGGGCTTGGCAAGCAGTGGAAATTTTCTAAGTGTTGGCTAATAGAAGGCTTGTGAGGTAGAGAGTTGAGCATACTTGTGTGGACTTGTTCTTGTGAGAACAAGCTTTGTATCTTCACTCATATTTATGATTTAATGCATCTCATATTTCTGATTTAATGCAATACAGATAGGCGGGGTTTTGAGCAGTGGCTTGCCCCAGGAAAACTTATTGTGTTATGTGCCATTGATTTGTCTTCTTCTTGTTCATAATGTTTTCATCGATCTATTGGCTTCTGCTAGTTGAAAGTAGAAGGCGATTCTTGTCTTGTGTTTTAGTAAATTGCATGAGCTTGTGAATCTACTAGAAATTATACACAGATTTGGTGAAGTGAACAAATCCCATTCTCATGTTTTAATGCAGCGACAAAATTTGTGAAAAGTGATGCAACAACAAAATGGAGTGCCATGCCAGGAATACACTCTCGGGTAATGTGGATGGCGACGGAGACAGTATTGAGCTCAATGCAGTAGAGAAACAAAACTAAGGATTTCCATTGAGCAACTGGGGGAATACAATATTGTTGTGTATCTGTTGAAGAGAGTGGAGCAGAGTGTGCAAAAGTTGAGCGACTAGCCTAAGTGTTTAACTGAAGTAGAGTGTTGCAAAGAGCTTGTGCAATAGAAGGTCGAGAGAAGAGTATATGTTGTTGAGAGCAGAAGGATGAGTACAATGTGCTACTACAAAATGAGTAGAGGATAGGGTGTTGTTCTGTAACGCCGAGAAAGCTCGTGGAACAATAGAGGACCAAGAGCAGAAGCATGATACTACAGTGAATTAGATTGATATTTCTCTATATATGTATTTGCCCCTGTTTTCAGTTTGAAAATTGTATGAAATGTAGAACAGTTGTTAGAGCAGGTGGTGGTCTGCATTTATAAGAGGTTGGTGCCTCTTGGAAAGTAGGTGCTTGCTATCTTAAGGGGGTATGTGCCTCTTGTGAGTAGGTTCTCACAAACAAATTGATATAATTAAATATGTGCTTAATTTACATCATAATAATAAACAAATTGGTGGTTTTTTCCCTTTGAATTTCCATGTAAAAATACATGTGTCAATATGTGTATGTTTCTCATGTGATGGATTGTTTGTACATGTGAATTTCTTATCTTGTTGATCATCTATAGTGTATGAAAGCAATCACAAATAACTGAGCATGATAAAAAGAGTTAAAAACTTATACTTAAAATTCAAATAACTTCACTATTACTAATTCACTCTATCAATTTTCCTTTATTGCAACACTATTTTCATTAAAGAAATCATTTCCTTATGAATTAGATTTAGCTTAAAATTACACATTCAAAATATCCTCTGATTCTATTAATTTTAGATTCTATAAATTCCACCGGAAGCATAATAGCCATCATGCTTTTTAGAAAATTTGTTCATTCTTTAATGGGATCTCGTAATGTAATCTCGATATATTATTTATTAATTTTTTTTTACAATATTATGTATGACAAAATATACCTCTCACTTTACATCTCTATTTTTATTTGATTTAGAAACTATTATAAATATATATATTATTTTAATTACAATTTATATATTCTTACTCAAAATACATTTAAATGGTGTTTCATTGTTATCTTATTTTAATTCACGTGAAATAATCAATCACTGGATTGATGTAAAGTAATGTTTCCTTTTATGTAAAGGAGTTTACATTTAAGCTTATATTATTTTAATTGATTTGAAATACAAAAAAAATTTTTGGTAGAAATTATATAACACAATGTTTTTGTTGACGTTTTTTGAACCAACAAGTGAGGTTTATCATTAGAACTAGATGAAGAGATAGACCATGACAACGGCTTAAATAAAGAGCAATGTAGAGACCAAAATTTTCAAATAACGACTATTTTTGAAAAATAGTATTTAATTATGATATTAACGAATATTATTAAGTAACGACTATATTAAAAGGCTAGTTTTTGAAAAATAATATTCAAATTAATTTATTAAAATCAAATATTATTAAAAATTCTATTAATGGCAAATAATCGAAAAATATAACAAACAAGAATCAAAAAGTCAAAGTCAATAATATTTAAATTATGATATTAATTTATTAAAAACAAATATTATTAGGTAATGGCTATATTAAACGACTAGTTTTTGAAAGACAATATT
Source organism: Pinus taeda (assembly GCA_000404065.3). NCBI lineage: Eukaryota > Viridiplantae > Streptophyta > Pinopsida > Pinales > Pinaceae > Pinus > Pinus taeda. Next base: position 305,765 of record APFE030472712.1, on the reverse strand, counting down.
TAAATTAATTTATTAAAATCAAATATTATTAAATTAATTTATTAATGGGAAATAATAAATAAATCAATCAATCAAAGTCAATAATATTTAGATTATGATATTAATTTATTAAAAACAAATATTATTAAGTAACGATGATATTATTAAACGACTAGATTTTTAAAAAATAATGTTTAAATTAATTTATTAAAATCAAATATTATTAAAAATTTATATTAATGAGAAATAATCTAAAAATATAACTAACAAGAAAAAAATCAAAGTCAAACTCAAAAAAAGGAGGAAGTCAAAAATTATAAAAAGGAGTCAAGACCCTAATCAAGACAAGATCATATAACAAATAAAAACAATTAATGGAAATAAAATAAAATAAAACAAAAATATACACAAGTGTGTGTGTGTGTGTGTGTGTATATATATATATAGAGAGAGAGAGAGATATACAACAATAAAATACAAGGTTGAGGCTCAATAAACAAATAACAAAAATACTAAAAGGAGTTAAGAACGAACAATATACTTAAGAAAACATGAAGGATCAAGAATATAAACTCTAATGAAAAATAAACCAACAACAAATATTGTAAAAATGACACTAATACCTACATAGATAAATAATCAAACAAAATAAACCCAAAAAGAAAGAAACCTAAAAAACTAGGAGGACAAGGCAGGGACCCAACTTCTACTAATATTCCAGTCATCGTCTCTATTCAAATTATTGGGCCCTTTTTCGATTTCTACGGCCTACCTCAATTTACGATCATGATGGAAATGATTAATCCTAGCAACAAATTGGGCCTCCTCAATGCATATGTGATGCTTAGATTTATCTGCATGCTCTACCAAAGTAGAGGAGCGGGTCCTGCCATGCTTGATGTTGGCGACATGTTCACAAATCCTTTGATTAATAGAGCCACCAATCTCACCAATGTAGGGGGTCTCGCAAGAGCATGGGATAACGTAAACACCCTTCATATTCTTGGGGTCCACAAGGTATTTTAAAAATCTAAGGGAGCTCCAGATGGTATTTAAAGGCCTAAAGATTGAAGTCACCTTATGCTTCCTTATGATCTTCACAATCTTGTTAGTGGTCCCTTGGATAAAAGGAAGATGAACACTAGAAAATTGATCAGAAAAACAGTTCCAACTCTTCCTTACCATGGGACCAAATGACACAAGTGTCATTGACAAACCTCTTCCACATCTTAGGCAAAAGACGATAAGAAGCTAAGGCCTTTGATTCAAAATCCTACATGCATAGATTATCTACCACAGGAGAGAGGGGGGGAACCCATGGAGACACTGCAAATTTTCTCATAGAATTCCCCTTCGAATGAAAAGAAAGTTTAAGTAAGAAAAATACCAACTAAATTAGCCGTATCAAGATCCGTAATGTGCTTGATGACTTTGATGGCCTTGTTGATAGGGATATTAATGTAGAGGGATACCACATCGAAGCTCACAAGCTTGTCATCAAGATAAAGCTTGAAACTCTTTAACTCATTGACAAATGATGCAGAGTCCTTAATGAAGGATTTTGTATGGCCAACAAGGGGCTTAAGCTTTTGGGCTAAATATTTATCAAGAAGATAAGTTGGCCCTCCTATTGTGTTGACAATGGGTCTCAGAGGAGCTCCTTTCTTATGAATCTTTGGCAGGCCATAGATTCTAGGGGTAAGAGGGAAACTTTCTATAAGTTTATGACTGAACGAGATGACCGAGCTACTGGCCTTTTTAGCAAGAGCCACACTTTTGGAAATATTATTCAAGGGATCCTTGTTGAGTTTCCTGTAGCTCCCACTATTGTGGAGGTGGTCCAACATCTTCCTATGGTAATCATCCTTATCAAAAATAACCGCAACACTACCTTTGTTGGGTTTGAGAACAATAATATTCTTATTATTGTTTAACGATTTGAGAGTGTCAAAAGGTTTACTGATGTTGTTCTTGGGTGGAATTTCCTTTCTAAGGACAAACACACAGCCTTGATGAATGATATCTTTAGCAACGTCCGATAAGTCTTTAATACCATATTCAATGCCACAGCTGATATCGTCGACTATGATCTTTTTAGGAGTAAGAGAAAAATTTAAACCTTTCTCCAAAAGACTAAAGACAAGGGGATCAAAAGAAAAGTTAGAGAGATTGACAACTCTATTACTAGAAGAGGAAAGAAAATTGGAACAAACATTGTTATCCAAACCTAGAGTCTTATTACCAATCCTAATATTATTACTATTATTAGACTTGAAAACAAAGTCACTAACCTCATTAATATTATTATTATTATTAAACCCAATAATATTATTATTATACAAATTATTATTATTGTTGTTGTTATTATTATTATTATCCAAACATAAAAGCATTATTTATATTCCTAATATCATTATTCCTATCCAAATTGTAAATACAACCACTATTATTATTATTATTTACTTGAATATTATAAAAATTATTATTAGTAGAACCACTTTCACTATTTTCGAAACCAACAGAAACCAAAGAAGAATTAACAGACAAACTCAAGAATCAAAGTCAAACTCCAATACACGATAATAATGAGAGATTTGTATATACTTATATTTTGGAGCTTAATTCTTTCATTAGGGGCGTCTCTTTTTTGATTTCCTGACAATTTTATGGTCTTTTTCATACCAAGGATTAGAAGTTCTATTATTTTTCTTTTACGAAATATTAGTAAAGAATTTGCTAATGGTGGTGGAAAGGGTAGTAGTAAAATGGTAATATATTTTATTGATGTTGTTATTATAAGTCAGAGAGCCTAAATCCCTTTCCAAATACCCTAAGAAAATGTCGACATTACTTCTATTGAAGTGAATGTGACTTTTTCTTTCATTGTTCTCCTGCATGTGGTTGGTGTTGTACCTTAAGAAACCAATTTCTTGGATGTGTAGAAATTGTTCTTAAGACCTTAATGTTTATAATTATTGTCACTTGTTTTTCACTTAATTGTATGTTGTATTCTCCAATGAAGGACCTGAAAGACTTGGTTTTAAACCCTCAATACTTAGGTGACATGAAAATCTCAGAATGCCATTTGATTGCTAAATATAAATGATGAATGAAGAAAGCTTGAAGAAGTCATAGACAATATGTTGTTTACGTAGAATCTATTACCTGTGACACTTGCATAAATTAAAGATAGTATGTTGTCTTACATAGAAACTACTATCTGTAACTTAGAAGAATTGCAGAGGTAGGAACTTCAAGTACAGGAGCACTCTTTTAAGATATTTTAACTTCATTTACATAAAAAAATAAAGACCTGTAGCTTCATTACCATACTTAAAGGAAGAAAACATATGATGGCGCATAACAAAGAAGTCACAAAATCATACCCAACAATGTGTGGAAAACTTCTGATTCTTTCATTAATCAACAATTGTATCAGGAATATAGTGGCCTAGTCCTCAGGTTCTCCAAAGTTCGAACCCCTTCTCTGTAAATTTTCCTCTTTTTATACATTATGAGAAAGTTGGTAATCACCAAAACAATCAAACTACTTAACTATTCTCCTAACTATCTAAAGTGAAAGTTATTACAGAATATTACATAGAGGATAAAAGAGACCTCATAAATAAAATAACAAGAAGTAACAGAATTTAGAAAAATGATGATGATTGTTCGCTTTTCAGATTTGGTGCTTGGCTGCTAATGAAGTTTCTCTGTAGATGCTTTGATAATGGTTAAATTGCTTTAACATAACAAACTATATTTGACAAAACCCCGTGCATGGACTTGGGCCCACGTATGTATCGGGAGTGTTTTGATTGGCAAAAACACAAGGAAACCCGACCAATCACCATCCCTTTGAAGTTTTGATCATCTCCCTCTAACTTTTGTTATTTTGCTTAAACAACGGAATTGGCTAATTTACACGGAACATAGTTTACCACGGAACTGAAAAGGATTAACAATCTGGTTCATAAACCTTTCGGGTCCACTTGAGCTGCACGCAATCACCGTCCGATCACTCATACAATAAACGGTCCGATCCTTCAGAACTCACGAAATTTTAAACCTGTTTGAACTAAACCTTATCGAGTTCGCTTTTTCAACACCCCTTTGACTCCCATACAGACCCGATAGGAAATAAAAACTGCCAGTTAATTATCTATCGGGTCTGATTTTAATAATAAAACCTGATTACTTCTCCACCCGATATCCATCGGATCCCATCTCTTTCGATGGACGGCTGAGATTGGCCCGACCTTCAACAAATTAAATTGTATTTCATACGCCATCGCTTCTAATTTCCAAAATAAACTTCATTTTATTTACCCACCCGATTGTCGTCGGATCTGTGGCCTGTTGATTGGATGGCCTAGATCTTCTCGTGGGTTTCCCACACTCAAAAGTCCTCAATCAAATAAAATAATTTATTTTGGATTGTAGATTACTGTGGTGTGGTTTCTGAGATGAATTCAGATTCTCCACAGTGTTCATCTTTATATTGGTCAACGTTTCGAGTCTAGATCCAGACTCATCATCAGGTTTGATCCACGAAGAAAATAAAGAAAAGGGTTTTGATAAATATGTAAAAGGTTAATGTAAAGGCAGACTGGCCAACTGTATGCCTGTTTATTGCTATTATTTCCATTATTTATATTATTATTTAAACCATTATCTGTCATTAATCATATTATTAATATTATTTATTATTACTAATCATTATTAATATTATTATTTATATTGTTATTTATATTATTATTATTAATCATTATTTGTATTTATTATTATTAATCTTTATTAATATTAATATTATTAATCATTATTTATATTTTTAATCATTGTTTATATTATTATTAATATTATTATTTATATTATTGTTATTAATCATTATTTATATTATTATTATTAATCATTATTTATTATTATTTATTTATTTCTTTAATACTTTTTGGGGGTAAAGAATGTACGGGAACTTCATTGAGGTTGAACCCCGCAATAATTTCAGGCCACACATTGTGGTCAACCATGCTAATGTCACGGTCAACTGCGGGGGTTGAGTTTTAATTAATCTTCGTGCTCATTGCTTCCCCGCGGCACACCTCATCCTACTCATCAAGCTATCACTTGATTGCGCCTCTTGAACCTACATGACCTTTAGACAATGGTTTGATTTTTCATTTTTTTTAATTTTTCTTTCATTTTGTGATAAAACTGAAAATAAGACCTAAATAACAATGGAAGCTACAACATTTGGCTCCACCTGGGGATAGTGCTTTTGCCAGAAAAGCACTAAGAACCGCAGATTAGTGCCTTCACCTCGGGCATGGAGTCATATATTGCTTAACCAACTCAAATTCTATGGCATTTGTACACTGAATTCACTCTGGTATCTACAATGATAGGATGCTTGTGCTTTGATAGCAAAGTGTTGAGAATCATAGATTAGTAGACTTAGTTGGGCATGGAGTCTGAAATTCTGAAAACCCTAAAATTTGAAAGACTAAAGCATGACATTCTTGAAATCTGAAACCTCTGCAAATCGGTTTCCAACTGGGACAATCACCCTTATTTATTAGCTAAAATTAAACTAAAGAACTGCAACTAGAAACCAAATGCTCAACACCTGAGCTTATTTCCGTACGGGTTCCTACCTATGTACATGACTGATCTCAATCAGGTGAATTCAATCTTCTAATGGCACCAGGTTAGCATTTGAGTGCCTGATCTAGAACCATTCTGCGAGTGAATTCTGAAAATACATTTCATCCTGAATAGAAAATAAACCATGCATAAGGGTAACTCACAACAAAAATTAGGAATATATCCACAAAATGGTATGTGTAGGTTGCTAATAAATTTCTCCATGTAATCTGCCATAGGATCTTCAAAAGAATAAGAAAAAATATGGTCTTGATCAGCTCCAAAAAAGAAAGTCTTTATGTATGAAGGTTCTTCCTCGAATAAACCTTTTATTGGGATAATATGCTCAATAGAACAATCAACAACATCTTTAAGAAAATCATCTATGTAACTTTTATGTCTCCACTTTTCATCTTTGAGCTTTGATTGAAAATAATTTGTAATTATGACCTTAGGAAATAAAAGAAATTTTTTCACATCACTATATGACATATGGCCAACTTCAAATAGATTGTTTACCTCTGATCCATGGGCATCATTGTGTTCTTCAATGCAATGATAAAAAATCTCTTTATCAACTTTCCTTTTACATAATATAGCCTCTTTTGCTATGATAAATGGATCAACATATTATTGTCCAACATTTCCCACTTGCTAGTTTTCTTCTCTATGCCCAACACCCAACTGATGAACTTGAAGACCTTCATCCCGTGAAAGGAAACCATCGCCTGTTCTTTCTTTTGAATAGGCTCCATCAAATAAGCAATTCCACACCCCTTCTATTTGGAGCTTTGTATTTACACAGGCTAAAGTAAGCTGCCTCTAGTTATCTTCAACCAATTCTACATTGTCATGTAGCATGAAGCAAGAAAAGTCATCTTTTTCCTGGCTATATACAGGTGAATTACTTGCTTCTTTATTTTTTATTGTTCTAATAAATCTTGTTTCTATATACAACCTCCTTTCTTCCCCACCGCAAGTTGGTATGACAACATAAGAAAAATCTAGTTTCAAAACACCACCCAATTTAGCCCCCCATGACCTAGACAGTAACATTCCAAACCTAGCAGGGATATCTACTACCACTACATCCATTGCCAGACTTTTGGCTAGAATCTGGGCTAGTGACACCACCACATCTTTAATGCCCACCAAACACTTGACTTTATGTGAATCAAAAGAATACAAGTCCTTGTAAGGTTTAGTAACTTGTAGGTTTAGTTGTTTCATCACTGATAATGGCATGAGGTTATGTGAGGCTCCTAAATCAAACATACAATTGTGCAAGAGTAAATCATGAACCAATATAGAAATGTAGAAAGGATGTGTTGAAGAATCTACCTCCTCCACATGTGAACCAAAAACCACTACTAGTTTATCTTCTTGCAAATTTACATTGTCATTTATATTCACATTCTGAGATAGATTGATAAATTCTGTAATTTCTCTTTGATAAGCTGGTGTTTTAACCAACTCTGTGAGGGGTACCTGAATTCTGGTCTTTTCTAACTCTTTGGTGACACTAAACACATGGCTCTATTTAGTATTCCATTCATTCTCATCTTCACTTTTCTTCACGATTGAAATTTCTTGTGGAATGGAAACAAGTTTCTCTAAAGGAATTTTTTCACTTTTGTCTTGAGAGGACTTGCCTTGAAGCATTTGAGTCTTGCTACTTGTATTCTGTTGTTGCTTTCCTTTATTCAGTTGTTTTGCAGGCTATGGTTCTTGTTCTTGTGGAGTCACATTTTGTAAGGGAGCCGGAACTTTCTGCTCACCTTCATCTTCTTGACTTCTAGATCTTTTCTTTGATCTCAAGTCATATTTCTTATGTATTTTTGCCTGCATAAAATTAGAAAACCGCTTCCAACATTCATCAATTTCATTATCATCATAGATGACATATGTTTCACTATATTCTCCTCCCTCAACACCCAGTTCATCTTCATATACTGCATACAATGTGAAAATATGGTCATCATGATCCTTAGAATGCTCTGGTACTCCATCAGGATCTGCCTCTATATACAGTGGTGCTTGAATCTGATCTTGATATTTTCTCTCCCTCTGTAAAATTTGCAGAGGTTGTCTTCTATATTGAGGATTCAAATTTTTATTTTGTTGTACTTGTCTTTGAGAATTCTTACTCTCTAATTCTAATTTAATCAATTTATTTGACAAATTTCTAATTACATTATTCATATCCTCTAATGTTTGATCTCGAGAGGATTCTACTTTAGCCTTTCCCTTATCTTGGATAGGTTGTATATCTGGTGTTTTACCTGCAGCCACCAGATTTTCTTCTATCTCTAATGCATCTATTTGGATCTGATCAAGGGTTGGGAATCTCCTCTCCCTCAATGTAAATCCAAAATCTGACTCAAAAGCCCCTGCAAAAGTTATTTTTCACCAGTAGGAGGGGGCTTAATCTCCATTGGAAGACTATTGTACATTTTTTTAAATCTTTTGATGAATTCAGCAACACCTTCATTATATTTTTTCTTGATAGCATTAAACTCTGTGAGTGAATACCCATGATCTCTTTTTTCTCCCCATCTCTGGGTGAACAGGCACTCCATCTCTTCCCAAGAAGGAATAGAGTTCTTAGGAAGCCCTTTAAACCATTTTCTTGCTTCTCCATCCAAGGATTGATGTAATATCCCTAACCCGGAATATTCCTCAAACCCCAGTAAAAACTCCAACCAAATATGTGCAAATGATATAATAACCCAGAAGTGATAAAATAATAATGGAACAACATATAATAATGTAAACTGGAAATATAAGCAGATACACAAGAAATGCAGCGAGAAATGCTAAGCCATTTTATTATACTGAGCAATAAATGAGTACAAGAGGTGATTAGACAGATGGCATCTCGACTTGCACAAGGAAATTGAAGAAAACTCTCAGAATGACAAGAATGGCCTCTCTGTGTGGATGTTGTTGTTGTGACGTTGCTGCTGCTAGAAAACAAATGATGATTTGGGGCTGCTCCCCTCCTTGGAAAAAGCTGAAACTCTGCATTCGGGCTCTACTCAAGAAACCCGGAAAAACCCAGAAAGTTTTCCTAGAATGGCCTCACACTGATCTACGTCCCAGCTGCTAGGAAACTGTCGTGCTCTTATTGCTACTAGAAATTGAATGAGGATTTGGGGTTGTTCCCCTCCTTAGAAAAGGTTGAAACTCTGGAATCAGACTCTACTCAAAAAACCTAGAAAAACCCAGAAAGCTTTTCTTAAATGGATGACCCCCGAAAATCACCCCCTTGGGGTTTTGCACAGTTCCTCAAAGACGTTGATGAAACTTCTGCTAAAAAGCTGATGAAACTATTGCTGAAATGCTAATGAAACTACTGCTAGAATGCCAATGGAAATACCTTGCCGAGCAGGCACTTGAAGTCCCTCGGGGCTAAGGGTGAGATTTCCGAACGGAGACACTCAATGCATTAAATAGTGCTGCAGACTAGCTAAACAACCAGCGTGCTCTAAGTTAAAATGGCTATCACAAATGCTCATGACAAGAATGATCCCAAATGAGGGGGTTCCTCTCTATTTTATAGCCTCTACCTCTCACAATCCCTAGGCTCACTTTCTCCTGCGTGATCCCCTTCTTGCCATGTGTTCCTTCCCTCCTGTGCAGTCCCTCCATGTGTCTGCGTCCCCCTTTGGCCCCCTTTCCCTTTAAGTCACAACGTTGTGCTACCTAGGAAGTGAACTTTTATTCGAAATTGAGTTATGTTCCCCTTCCTCACTTTTTATTTACAAATAACTATAGAAGGAAAAAATTGAACAAAATCGAATATTCTAATTAGCCATAGTTAATTAGGAATATTACAGTCTCCCTCAGCAAAATATTGCTTGTCCTCAAGCAACTAAAGTGATAGATGCTGTAAGATCTCCTCACTCTCCCAAGTGGCATCCTCATTCGACAAATTCTTCTACCTCACCAAGAATTCCCGGACCGTCCTGCTCCTCAACCGTCTCTCCCTAGAGTCAATGATAGCCTCTGGCTGCAATACCAAATGCCCCTCATCATCCATGGGTGGTAGCTCATCTGTCACTGTCACCTGCTGCTCCAATGCCTTCTTCAGGCATGATACATGAAAAATGTTATGAATCTTGTTGCCTTGGGGCAGCTCTAACTCATATGCAATCTGTCCAATCCTGTGTATCACCCTGTATGGCGCATAAAAGCAGGGCTTGAGCTTCTTAGCCCCCTTCTGCTTCAGTGATCACCATCAGTATGGCTGTAATCATAGGTAGACCATGTCCCCTACCTCGAACTGTCTCTCCACCCAACCCCTGTCAGCATACAACTTCTGCTAGTTCTGTGCTATAGCCATGTTATCCTTGATAGCTCGGAGGATATCCTGACTCTCTTGGATCCAAATCTTGGCTCTAAGAGCCTTGCTACCACCAAACATCACGTCAGCAAAAGATAAAGGATGATACCCATATAAGGCATAGAATGGTGACATACCAATGGACATGTGATGTGAAGTATTGTAGCAGTACTCCCCCAAATGTAGCCACTTCAGCCATGCTCGCTGCTACCCACTGACATAGTTACGCAAGTGGCCCTCCAGCCACTTGTTAACTATCTCCATTTGTCTGTCCATCTGTGGGTGATAGTGTTATGCTCTTAACCTGCAAAGGATACCCAAATACAGAAAATGCGAAGAAAAGAGACCCAGAACACAGGATATGCAAAGAAAAGATACCCAGAACACAGAATAGCAATGATTTTATTATTCAGAGAGTAATGTTCACTTGCCTCTTCGAGGGGGAAACCTCCAATAGAGCAGAGCTCGATTACAAAGTAAGACACGATGCTCCTCGCAGGGAGTTTCTATCCTTTATATATGACTCATACATGCAATACCATGGGCCAATACTGCGGTATTACTAATACCATCTATCTAATACTACGGCCCATTTGCAACTAACTGTGGTTCCGTTATTAATTGCCGATTAACCACTTACAATTATTAATATGGGCTTTATTGACTCTTGACTATGACGTGGTCCCATTACATAGATAAGGGGATTAGGGTGGGACCCTAACATGCCCACCCCCTTAAGACTAGCCTTGTCCTCAAGGCTGAAGCTGCGGAAACTGCTGCAGAATAGTGGTTGGCTCCCAAGTTGCATCTTCTGGAGAGGTGTCTTTCCATTTGACTAGGAATTCCTTAATCATGCGGCCACGCAGTTGCTTGACTCGTGTGTCGAGGACCTATTCTGGTTGAAGCCAGATGGATCCTTCTTCGTCCAATTTCGGTAGACTAGTCTGAATTCTGCAATTGTTCCCAATCACTTTCTTGAGGCATGAGACATGAAAAAATGGATGGATTTTTGCAGTAGGTGGCAAAGCCAACTTGTAGGCCACTTCTCCAATGCGTTGAAGTACATGATATGGTCCGTAGAATTTGGGAGAGAGTTTCTGACACCCCTTGTCTTTGAGTGATGTTTGCTTATATGATTGGAGCCGTAAAAAGACCTGATCCCCTTCTTGAAATTGGCGCTTTGAGTGATGCTGGTCTGCCTGTTTCTTCATGCGGTTCTGAGCTTGATGAAGATTCTCTCTGAGATGGGCGAGCATGGTTGCGCGGTGTTGTAGGAGTTGATCCACTGCTTGGACTTTTGAGCATCCCTTGAGATATGAAGTAGGTGAAGGCGGGAGTTGACCATATACTGCTTCATAGGGAGTCATTTGGTGGTGGCATGATAGTTGGTGTTATACCACCATTCAGCCAGAGGTAGCCACTGTACCCAAAGGTGTTGTTTTTCTGAAGTGAAACACCTAAGGTAGGTTTCTAGACATTTGTTGACAGCTTCAGTTTGACCATCTGTTTGCGGATGGTAGGAAATACTGAGTTTTAGTTGAGTGCCTTGGATTCTGAAGAGTTCCTGCCAAAAATTGCTGGTGAAGATCGGATCGCGGTCGGACACAATAGAAATGGGCATGCCATGCAATTTGAAGATCTTATCCATGAAAGATTGAGCAACCAAAGTTGGTGTAAACGGGTGGGGAGAGCGCAGAAATGAGCATAATTCGACAATCGGTCCACAACCACCATGATGACTGACTTGTTCCCTAACTTTGGAAGACCTGTAATGAAATCCATAGAAACTTCTGTCCAAATTGATGCCGGAATGGGCAATGGTTGTAATGTGCCTAGTGTGTTGACGGTTTCCCCTTTGTGTTGTTGACAGACATCGCATTCAGTTACGAAGGTAAGGATGTCCTTTTTCATGCCTGTCCAGAAAAATGATCTTCTGGTGCGAGCATACGTCTTCTGAAAGCCCGAATGTCCTGCAATGGGAGATGAGTGCATCTCTGCCAAAATGTGACTTTTGAAGGTGGATGTTGGCGATATTACGACTCTGTCCTTGTAGCGAAGAATATCATCCTGCCACAAATAGCCCTTGGTGGAATGTGGATCTGCCTGTAATTGAGAAATGAGTTGGGAGAGCTCGGGGTGTGAAAACCATTCCCTGCGAGCGTCTTCAATCCATTCTGGAATGGGGAGGGAAATAGCTAGCAGGGTACTTTCCTCCTCAAATTGGCGAGATAGTGCATCGGCT